>OMLI01087980.1:0-15734 GCA_900302605.1 Rondeletia loricata
GTACAAAAGCACAATGGACTGTGCCGTCCAGATCATGAAGCATGAGGGACCTGTAGCGTAAGTTCATATGCAGTGCACATAGTATGACTAGTATGGCATGATTTATATACAGTAAGGCGGTGGGGGTGGGGGTGTCATTTGCAGGGGAGAGGCGGAAGCGTTAAGTTGTCAGGCTATGATGGACGATAGGAAGTGACTCAGCTGTCCAATACTCTGCTAGAAGAGGCTGAGTGGTGTGATAGCCAGGTCAATACCATATATTATAACTGATAGTTTGATAATATTCTTATACATTTTATTTCACAGCACTTTCTAAGGGCTGTATTATTATTATTATTATTATTATTATATTATTATGGCTGGAATACCAAAAATTTCCCTGTGAAATTGCATTTCTACATCACCCTGCTACATGGTGGCTAATGGGAACAAGACCTTCAGACTATACTGCATGTCAGTGCCCTGAAGTAGCATACTCACTCTTTCTCCCTCTGTCCCGTTCAGGTTCTACAAAGGTACTGTCCCTCGGCTGGGTCGGGTGTGTATGGACGTGGCCATAGTCTTCATTATCTACGAGGAAGTTGTGAAGGTCCTCAACAAGGTCTGGAAGACGGACTGAAATGGACACACCAGCGAATACTACACAAGCAGGAGTGCTACAACAGACCATCCAAGATCTTAACCAGGCCAAATCCCTAACCAGCCTCCTCAGCCCTGCTTCTAGGTTCTAATATCTACCTCTGCACGATCCGTCAAGAAGGGGATTGCTTTGTTCTAGGTTTTATTTATAACCCAGCTATTACAAGTGTAAACAATATCTGTATAAAACAAAAGGCTACAAAATGCAGCATTACTGCTCACACTTACCCTCTCTTCTTAAATTCCAGAAAGAGGAAGTTCCTTAAGAGCTCAGGGAAGGGAACGAGGAATTTGTTTAGGACTAGACCTGCTTGACCAGAGAATGGGAACACTGTCAGGCACAGAGAAGTGTCTTTCACCTACAGTGCTTTGAGTTCATTTATGCTCATGTTGTATGTTCTTAATCAAAGGAAAACCAATACTCAACCCAACATAATGTGATGTAGACTGTAGACAGACAAATTATACTTGAAAATGACAGAGCTCATAATTCTAAAGGCCTTTTGTAGATGCAAGTATCAGAACCTGGTATCGGTATAATTGATATTTTCATTCAGATGTCATGTCATGAAGAGGCTTCAGGTATATTAACTGAATTACATCAAGGAGTGCAATTAAAAACTGAATGCCTTAAATCATTTTGTCATCAGATTTACTAAGCAGTAATTGATATTGAAGTTATTGAAGTTGATATTGTAGGTTGCATAGAGATATGTTTTTTTTTCAATTAACTTGTGTACACACAATTATTTTGAAATGCACAATTCCACTAAACTGACAGATGGTGTAAGGTGGGTTCATTTTTATGTTGCAGAGATGTTTTAAATCAAATGACCTGTTAAGTTGATGCTATATAAAAGTGCCTATGTATTGTATGATTCATTTAGAAATCTTTTATGAGATTAAGAAGTGTCATTGTTGGATGTTGTCTGTTGTCGATGTGTTCCTATTCTCTAATAATTACCATGTTTTACAAATATGTTCGATTGCACACAGACGTTGTTGTGCCAGATGTTTAATGCCAGGCGTTGTCTGTGGCATTTCTGATCTTTTCAGATCTTGTCTTAGAATTTTTGCTTCGTAATGTTTCTTTGCGTTTATGCCACAGACATGCCTATTTGAGAAATGCCATTAAAGGTGCCTCCCATCTCATTCCATGGAGAAGGCGTTGAGTTTAGGATTTGGGTTTTATTGCAGTTTTCCAGATTCATGTTTTGATTAAAGACATTTTTAAACGATATTACATTAACTGCTTTTACTTTGACAACAAATGAGGATCCAATGTGCCAACTGCTTCACTCAGAAACATTAATACCATGTTATAGCCTGGAGAAGATAGCTTATTAACGGAGTACGAGTGTGGCATAGGTTTACATGCAAAATGTTTTTGTAGGCTACACAGTGTTTACCTTAAGATACCCAGTTTATGTGCCTTCAGTCTGAGTAAAGGAACATGCTCACAAATAA
The DNA here is from genome assembly GCA_900302605.1 of Rondeletia loricata. Classification (NCBI taxonomy): domain Eukaryota; kingdom Metazoa; phylum Chordata; class Actinopteri; order Beryciformes; family Rondeletiidae; genus Rondeletia; species Rondeletia loricata. The sequence continues at coordinate 2,107 of OMLI01087980.1, forward strand.
ACATTGGTGTTGGACTGCTGTGGTGTTTGTTGCAATTATTATTATTATTCCCTTTTTATTATCACTATTACAGGGATTATAGTTTATAGATGGGTTATAGCAGTGTCACTATAATACTGTCTGGTTGGGTTATGCATGGTTGACAGTATATTGCGGATTGTTCCCTTGCAGTGTTTGGACCCCCGCACTTGCCGTAGTTGTCAGTGTGCGCTTGTCCTTTTCCTCCGGACGAGCGAATGAAGATGCTTGTACTTGTTTAGCACCAGTGACACGTATTTAAACATGTCTGTCAGTGCAGGAGGAACCAGAGGATTTTATTTTAACACCGTGTTGTCCTTGGCCCGGTCGTTGGCCGCTCACCGGCATGCACCGCTAGACAAGGTAACGTGACGTTGCGGTAAGAAGCCGCTGTGGCGTGAAGGCCTGACGCTAACCTGCGTCCGGGCTCGAGCTGGACTGTAGAGAAGCTAAAGTAGTTAACGTGTTTTGGTTCAGATAGTCGTGTTGAGTGTAGTTAATGATATGTGTGAGTCGCGTGCAGCATCGGTAACATTAACCGACTTCAAAGCGGCTGACGTCAACTGATGTTATTGTCCAGTGGTCTCTATAAATAACGCACGAGACCGCTGTCCTCGTGTCCTGCCTGTATATGCTGCTGTAGCGTCTGATGTGTCTGTAGATTGAATGTCTTATTCACCATCCTACATGGCAGGAGACTAACTTTTCTATCCACCGACCTCAGTGTCAGTGGATTTAAAAACCCACCAGCCATTTCACAGACACGTACAGTGGAAAACTCATACCAGTCTATAGATGTTACTTTCATATGCTGAAACTTTAATCTAGTAGCCTAATTGATCATGGAATAAATAAAGGCGTTATCAGATGACCAAGTAATCTACTTATGATATTATGTTTAGTTTGGAGAAGCCTAGTGTCATTCAAATCTGTTTGTTTACATCCCTGCCACCTTTAGTCAGCCTCCAGGTGACTGATATTGTTACATGTATAGTGTTAAAATGCGTCGTGTGACTGGGGTAAATAATAAATAAATAATGGCTAAATGCGTTTAGAAAATAATTCTAAGTGTAACATAATTGTTACTCGCACCCTTGAATAGTTTTTTCCCCAAAAGCCTCTATAGCTACAATGTTTATCTTCATTTTCTTGTCCATCAGTCTCCTCCACACAACATGTCTGCTTTGCTTTTCATGTTATTATGTCTTTATAGCACATTGGTGAGTCTTGACTGTTGGGATTCATAAAGCACTTCCTTTGTTGCCTCCAGCTTCATCTGTCCAAAAACACTGATGATCTGATCAGTGCCAAATTTAAATGTAATGCAGACTGAGGTAGACTGGACATTTTAGATACATTCATAGGATATTTTTGACCTAATTTCAGTTTAAGCATTTCTTAGGCGGCATATATAAGTGCTGAAGTCCCTGGCAGCAGCAGTCAAGAGTAAATACTTTAAAAAAAACTTTGATACCAATACTAAGTTGAATATCTGAACATTTGATACAACTACGATACCTCAGCAAACAAGAAAAACCATTAGCCAATTTCACAGAAGAACCACACTGTGCTTTATTTTAACCAGAGGAACCATGGGAAGCACCATCAATTCTACATGGATATCAATAACTTAGATAAGTTGATAAATAACTAATTTATCAAAAATAGCATAAAACACTGAGATGCTTTGCTCTGTCTATTCCAACCCTCCTTCTTCCAGCCCACGTGCCATCCTCACGTCCTCCGGAAGGGACAAAACACATTCGGTCAAATTATCGATCGTTTATCAAATTAAATATTGAATTCAGTCTTTTGCTACGGTATTGAAGTAGGTATTGAAATGTCAGTTATTGTGAAAACACTGTACTTCTGAAGCAGCCAAAAAGAGCAGCCAGACGTTCTGACTAAAAAGAAAAGACACACATTGAGATCCAAAGTACGGAAATCTCTGTCATGACTAAGACAGGAAATATATCCTAAGATGGCAGAGCAGAAGTGAGTAGTTATCCGCACAGACCATGACAAGCTCAACTGTCCCTTCAGCCTATTATTATTAGTACAATGAAGCAGCCTAGGCACTTTGTCTTTTAATGTAAAGTGAGAAACATGGGTGTAATTTTTTAATGAAAATTGGAGCTTTGATGAACAGGCTAAGAGAGTTGTGCAATCTCGTTTCTTTCAGTTGAGGATTATTTCCAAAATTAGGCCACTTTTATCCTTAATGATCTGGAAAAAGTTAATCATGGTTTTTATTTCTGTTGCAGTCAAAAGTTTCTCTCTTGTCTCCAACTTGTACAAAATTAAGCAGCTGTGATTCTTATTGGAATAAATAGTCAAGATCACATAAACCAAATTTTAGCATCTTTAGATTGGTTACCTGTTAGAACTGATTTTAAGATTTTACTTACTTACTTTACTTTACCCCATACAAGTAAGATTGCAGCTTGAAGTCCTCAGGCAGGACGCTATTGGCTGTTCCAAAATCTAGATTGAAAACAAAAGACTGTGGAGCAGTATTATCTTTTAAGTTACTCCTTAAAAGTCAATTTTATAGACTTGCTTTTATGTAATCATCTTTAATTAATTGTTTTAATGTTTTACTTTTGTGTTTTGCTTTGCTTACATCGTTTTGTGTTCTTACTATTGATTTTATATTTTATTTTTATTTACTCCTTCTATTCCTATTTACTCCATTGTAACTGTGTTTTTGTGTGTTGAAAGGCATTCTGGGAATTGTAGGAAATCACTGACTGAAGTAGAAATAGGCTAGACAAGGCAGGTTGAGGGAAAGTGGACACACCAATAAAGTAAATTACAACAGTTAATCACAAAATAACTCCTGGAATGCGTTGAACATCACAGATTGATGCTATCAGTGTAAATGTTTTTATGTTAGTTAAGATTAGCAACACCACATACATAGTACCTGGAATTTACAGTGTAAAAGCAAGTGACTGCAGTTGTGATGCTGCTAATGCTTTAGATTTACTTTAGATTTACTTTAGATTTACCAGAGAAGTTACTGATCTATTTTCTAAACTATTGCATTTGTGAGTTATTGTCAAACTAGTTATTACTATTAGTTGTTATTATTATTTATTAGTTATTACTGTCCTAACCTTTTGTATTGTAGTCTGTTTTTGGGAACTTTTACTTCGCCAACTAAAACAGGCTTGGTGGCCTTGTCAGAGTCATTTATTAGGGCGAGTCAGGCTCAGCTCACAGACTTTTATAGCAGGCAAGTCCTCAGGAAGGCCTATGCCATCTTGGACTGTCCTGACACCCACTGTAGAAGGAGTTCTTGCTCCTACCTTGAGGCTGTATCGGACATCTTTGAGGTCCAGGGTCTCCTCTGTCTGAGCTGCTATTGATTTGCTGAATGTGCACATGAAATAGTTCTTGCTCACGTGGCATTTTGTCTTCCCCTTTCACAAATCAGCTCCTTTTGCACTGCTGTGCTTTTACTGATTCTACCGCTTCCATGTTGTGTGGTCTGTTTTTCCTGAGTGCTTGGTTTGATGTGTTTCTGTTTGTAACTGTTTTGAACTCTGGCTGCAACAAAAATACCCCAGGTGGGACAATAAAGTGTGTGTGATTGTGAATTGTAGTTAGCTAACAGCTCGCAAGTTAACATTACTCAGGTTCTTTTACACTCAGTACCAATTCAGGTTTTATCGAGTTAATTTAGGGAGAATTGTGAGCAAGTGTGTATTATAGCTTATACTCATTACAGTTTACTATCTAGATAACATTACGACCTCACATTTGTTCACGGGAGAAGCAATCTGACTTAGTACATCTATTTTTAAATTGCTTTGTTTAGTATTTCATTCCATTCAATCAAAAACAAGTGACACGGTTCATGTACAGTTTATCAGCTGAGGTCATTACAGTACATCGAAACTTCAATTCTCTTACAAATGACTGAACATTGTAGTCGATAGATTACCTGCTCTTGATCTTTCAGTCTGCTACACCAAGTAATGGATATAATTTGTAGGAACTAGTGATGCATTTGATGTAATAAATTTATGTGAATATTTGTACCTATAAGAAATGTGCTATACAATGTAGTTATAATAATAATAATAATATAACCTCCAGTGCTGTAGTTTCACAGAATAGGTGAAGTTTACAGAACACCACTATATCAGAATAAGTAGCATGCGACTTGTGATTGTAACTCTGAACGCTGAACTCTCCTTTTTGTCTGTAATTCTCGCTCTCTGTGTTTAAACAGGCTTTAATCCCTCTCCGGGCTTAAGACTGATCCTTGTTAGTGTTAGGGTAATTAATGCTAGAGGCAGGTTGTGTTTGTTTCGGCTCCCTGCTAAACACATTTAGCCTGACAAAATCATTATCTCTGATGGAACTGAACAGAAACGATGGGTCTGTTTATTCCCCGTGGGCAAACAGATTTATTCTGTACTTTGAAGAAGATGGTAGTCTCCGAATAGCTTACTGAAGTAGAGAGGCACTGCATGTGATTAGTTTGATAGCTAAGGCCTACATCTTTATCAGAGCACAATGAAAATGTGTTCAGAGGCATTTAGCCATTAAGAGCACAAATTACATTAGGTTCTTTCTATACCATCTCTGCAGCATCCTCGCTGTGGGCAGTAGGGCTCAGTTTGAAAATGAACCAGTAGCGGTGATGGTAAATATTGTGAACTTGAGTGTTGTTGTCCTTCCACAGGTCCAGAAGTTACAGTGCATGTGCCCTGTGGACTTCAGAGGAGTTTTCCAGCTCGATGAGAGGAGGAGAGACGCTGTCATTGCACTGGGCATCTTTCTTGTGGAGTCTGACCTGCAGGTAGACCTTGTACCTACTTACCCGTGCACTTAAAGCTGCTGTTGTGCTCAAAGTGAATCTACAGCGAGTTAAGTTTGCTGACATGCTATGTAATACTTCTGTTGCAGCACAAAGACACAGTTGTCCCCTACCTTCTTGGGTTGCTTAAGGGGCTTCCTAGAGTTCAGTGGATTGAAGAAAGCTCAGAACGCAAAGGAAGGGGTAAAGATATATCTGTGATTCCACTATCAGTGTTTCAATATTAAATATGGATTCCACTATATTTCAGTACAATGTATGGTACTGTTTCATAATGGTTGTTAAACTTTCTGTCTTACAGACACTCTCCCTGTAGCAGAGAACTTCAGCTTTTGTCTTGTAACACTGCTCTCAGATGTCGCCCAGCGTGATGAGACCTTACGAGGACAGGTGTGTGTGTGTGTGTGTATGTATGTATGAGTGTGGTGGAGATGAAGCAAAGATATGTTGCTGATATGGTTGGTTGAGTTGGGGTATGTGATGATGTAACTTCCTTGTCAGATCCTGGAGGCGGTCATGGACATCATGCAGGTGCTGCAAGATATCTGCAAAACTCCAGAGGCTCACGATAACGGTACCGACATGGCACACCTCATGCCTGCTCTGTATGCTACTTCAGCTTCAGTGAATGTCATTTTGGGTATTTACATTTTCATCTGATCTACCGTCCCTGTGCCTTTTCTTACAGAATACCTATGTAGGTACACAGTGCCCAGCCTGCTGGGTGTTGCCCGGGCATTTGGCCGATACAGCAACACCGAGGAGCCATTACTGTCCAAGCTGTTCCCTCGGCCGGTTGCTCCTCTGCTGTCTACGAGTGAGGATGGTGATTCAGCACGCCGGCGGTCCTTCAATGACTTCCGCTCCATCCTGCCAAGCTCTTTCCTCACAGTGTGTCAGGGAGACACTGTCAGACGTAAAGGCTCCTGTGTGTCCAGTATATCACAACAGGTATTAATACTTTGGCAGTTACCCAAAGTCACCTCAAATGTATTCATCTACAAAAAAGGCATACTTTCTAGTGTTCTGCAACTTGCTATGCTTCACAACAGTTATTGATATTTAATGAAATTGCGACCTTGTTTTTAACTTTGATTTAAAAGAGTTGACTAAGAACACATTCCTGTTTACAGCAATGGCCTGTGGGAGTAGCTGCAGGGAAAGGGAGCATAGCTGTATATTTGTACATGCACTTGTGTATTTATTCATACTTGTTTTCCTGTGTGTTTCCAGGCCAGTCCAGAGAGAGCAGATCTGACCCCCAGCTCACCCGCTGACCCCTCTGCACAGTACTTTGAAGGTAAGTGTCTTAATAAATGCACTTGACCCTGTTGGGCTTTCAGGACTCAGAAATCCATCAGTGACTTGCTGAGGATTTTTTTGGGGAAAAGGTCTACCTTCCTTATTTTCAGGCTCATACCTCCCCGATGGCAGTGCAGTGGACCCAGACTACTACTTCTCCAACATCAGCTCCAGCTTCTCTGTCTCCCCTCTCTTCACTGGAAGCAGCACTGGAGAGTTTGATGTCCCTCTTGACATGCTCAGGCAGCTCCTTCACATGGTTAGTAACCACAACGGCAGAATAGATGCACTGGATTTTAAAAAATGGGCCACATGCATGGTGGCCTCCTGGACTGGCACTGTGCACTGCGGGTCGGGCATAAGAAAAGTGATAACATCAAACCAGGAGGCTGCTGTGCACTTGGTCTATTACAATGCTCGTGTTTGCTGTATACTCAGTAAGCTGTTTTTCTCTTGAATAGGTTGAACAGTTTGTTTCTGAATCATTTCTGAAGTCATTGGATGACGCCTTGGCGGAATTTAGAGAGGTATGTTTTCTCACATCACTATAAAATTTTGTCTGACCTTTTTAGGACACTTTAAGTTCATTGTTGCGTCAATGTCTGTCTTTGCAGTTGAACCCTGGCATTCACCTGCACTACAAAACCTTCAGTGATTCGCTGTATGTAGCCATATTTAAAATGCTGAGAGACACTCTGTACAATCTGAAAGGTGAGGAAACCTCCAATATACATTCAGAAATATTGGATACTGCCATATTTGTAATGTGAGGAAATGTATTAAGCATTCTCAAAGTCACTAACTGTTATTCGAAAATATGACTGAATCATTACAATACTGATGTATTCTCTGTGTTCCTCAGACCTTCAGACAGGCTACGTGAAGGAGGTTCACGACTTTGTCCTGGAGCAGTTCAGCAGCAGCCAGTCAGAGCTGCAGAGGATCCTGCACGATGTAGAATACCTCCAGAGTGAACTGAGCCCGCTCAAGCTACGCTGTCAGGCCAACGCTGCCTGTGTGGACCTCATGGTGTGGGCTGTTACTGAGGAGCAGGGTAAGACTTTGGTTCATGTGTGAGAGGAAGAGGAAGTAATCCCTTTTAGAAGTCATTCTTTAACTACTTTAATCACTGCAACTTGCCTCTCTGTTTTTCGTTACCAGGAGCTGAGAACCTGTGCACCAAACTGTCAGAGAAGCTGCAGTCTAAGACGTCCAGCAAAGTCATCATTGCTCACATGCCCCTCCTCATCTGCTGCTTACAGGTAACAACTTCCTGCTCGTCTTTACCTGTCACCCTCTTCCTGTTTCTCTTCCTCTCCCTCAAGGACCCTGTGAAGAAGGAAGGGATGGAAATGTCGCTGCGAGGCGCCCAAGCACACATGGGGGCCAGACTGAAAGCTGACCGCACACCTCAACAGTGGCCATGCCTTCCTATTTACCTCTTGTTTCACTGTTCATCAGGCCAGTATTTGTGTAACCAGTTTTGCAACCATCTGTTGGCTAAACAGGGATCATTTATATTTCAAGCACACAATTCTTGATGTTATTTCAGAGGCAGCAGACCCACATTTTGTCTGCCAGTAACGAGGTTACATCAAAATACATTCAAGAACTGACATAGCCATCATATGACGTGCTTAGAAAATACACAAAATGTTAATTGGCAAGCCACATACAAATTCCAACAACTCTGTGTCAGAATTAATCATCTGTAATACGGAGAGAGGAAAAATGATGGAGCAGTCTCTGTACCAAGAGCATGTGTCAGTTTGGCCCCCATGTACATTGACGTATTGCCATTTTGTCCTTCTTTATAGTTTTGTGGTTTCATGTACATGAATGCATACGTGCTGTGTTTGTCCATGTGTGTGTTCAGGGCCTGGGTCGTCTGTGTGAGCGTTTCCCTGTGGTGGCCCACTCTGTCACCATGTCATTGAGGGACTTCCTGGCGGTGCCCTCCCCTGTTTTGGTTAAGCTCTACAAATACCACAGCCAGTACACTACAGGTAACACGCAGTCACCTCTATACACGCAGCAGATGAGCGCCCAGTCATTTAACAACAATTTATTTTGAGTTCAAATGCTTTGGCTCCAAATCCTGATGCTCCACGTTCATTTTTTAAAGGTGGCGGTGAGATAAAGATCCACGTGACCAATGAACACTCCCAGTCAACCCTCAGCACCCATTCAAGCAAGAAGAGCCAGCCCTCCATGTACGAGCAGCTCCGGGACATCTCCATAGATAACATCTGCAGGTGGGAACACCCACGTTCACGCACGCACACCGCATGCATGTCTTGCCTGAAAGAAAGGCGGCATGGCGTTATAAATTTTGCCTTCAGTCGCCTGTCTCTCCTTCTCTCCCAGGTGTTTGAAAGCAGGATTGACGATGGATAGTGTCATTGTAGAAGCCTTTCTCGCCAGTCTGTCTAACCGTCTCTACATCTACCAGGAAAATGATAAGTAAGTCAAGCATCCTATAGGACTGACTTTGATGATAATGATATCACTATAAGACTTTATTTGACATCCACTCTGAACAGTACTTTGTGTTGAAGAGTACTCACACATTTTCCTCTTCCCCAGGGACGCCCACTTGATCCCGGACCACACCATCAGGGCTCTGGGTCATATCGCTGTGTCCTTGAGGGACACTCCCAGAGTGATGGAGCCCATCCTCCAGATCCTACAGCAGAAGTTCTGCCAGCCTCCCTCCCAGCTTGATGTCCTCATCATAGACCAGCTCGGCTGCATGGTCATCACAGGCAACGTAAGTATCCTCAGACACCTCTACCTTCTCCGTTCCTTATTTTTGATCTTCATTAGTTACTGCCAGTGAAGCCGCTAGCTCTATCAAGATCAGATCATATCTCACGTCATAACTCTCTGTCTTTTTCTGTCCCTTCAGCAATATATCTACCAGGAAGTGTGGAACTTGTTCCAGCAGATCAGTGTCAAGGCCAGTTCCATGGTCTACTCCACCAAGGACTACAAGGACCATGGATACAGGTGACCACCACCTCACAATGACGCTTTTAATGCCTACTCCATTACAGTTTATTGGAGTTGTTGTGAGTGCGTGAAAAAGTGATACAGGAAGTGAGAGAATATGGAATTATTATGTCTTATTTACAGTTTCGTATGAGCATGCAGTAAATATGTGTTCTATGTTCCTTGTATAGACACTGTTCCTTGGCTGTGATAAATGCACTGGCCAATATTGCAGCAAACCTTCAGGGTGAGCAGATGGTTGACGAGCTGCTGGTCAACCTGCTTGAGCTTTTTGTTCAACTGGGCTTGGAGGGGAAGAGGGCCAGCGAGAGGGCCTCAGACAAGGGCCCAGCACTGAAGGTACACACACACACACACACACACACACACACACACACACACACACACACACACACACACACACACACACACGTCTCAGAGGGTGAAGTCAGCTCTACTTTCCTCCTTTTTATTCTCTAGGCATCAAGCAGTGCTGGAAACCTAGGTGTGCTAATTCCAGTTATTGCAGTGGTAAGTGACTTGACATATTTACAGCCTTTTCGCCTTTAATCATTCTAGTTTTTGTCGCATTAATTCTGAGTCAGTTTACATCTCAAATATTGTATTTTTGTCCGGGTCAACGGAAACCTGGCAAATAGCATGTGAGGTATGCAAAGGTCAATTTGGTCCCACCCTCGTCATGCATCGCACATTACGATGTCCACCAGCGTCACATGCACCTTAACCTCAGAGATCCCTTCTTTCTCCTCCTCCTCTGGTGCTAGTTGACGAAGAGGTTGCCACCCATCAAGGAAGCGAAGCCACGTCTGCAGAAGCTGTTCAGAGACTTCTGGCTCTACTCGGTGGTCATGGGATTTGCTGTGGAAGGATCAGGTGGAGAGCATTTGTTCTTTTTTTTCATCCCCAGGAATATTATATCAGAGTTTTGATGTAAAATATTGAACATTAAATAATACTAATGCATTTTGCAGTTATTTGAAAACTCATCCAGTGTGTCGTACTTTATTATCATGATATGTTTGCGGTTTCCTCTTCAGGTCTGTGGCCAGAGGAGTGGTATGAGGGAGTTTGTGAGATCGCAACTAAATCACCGCTGCTCACATTTCCCAGTGGAGAACCTCTACGCTCAGAGCTGCAGTACAACTCTGCCTTGAAGAATGACACTGTCACTCCAGTATGGGAACACACACACACACACACACACACGCACAAACACACACATGCACACCCTCATACACTATTTGATGGTTCATTATTGCATTTCAGGCTGAACTGAATGATCTGCGTAGTACTATCATCAACCTGCTGGACCCTGCTCCTGAGGCGGCTGCTCTCATCAACAAATTGGACTTTGCCATGTCCACGTATTTGCTGTCAGTTTACAGACTGGAATACATGAGGTGTGACACAAAATCAAGTCTACACATATTGGCTTTAATGTGCTTGGCTATGGTCAGTGATGATAAATGAAACCTGTATGCTGATATATTGTCGTTTCCCAACGTTTTCCCAACGTGTCTTGTCCTAGGATGCTGCGTTCTCTGGACTCGGATCGTTTCCAGGTCATGTTCCGATACTTCGAGGACAGAGCGATACAGAAGGACAAATCTGGTAGGCAGGTAGTGAATACCGTAGACACTTACCTTTCAAAAAACATGACTCGTTTGTTTCATGTATCAGTGTTTTATGTTTTCTCTCCAGGTATGATGCAGTGTGTGATTGCGGTTGGTGACAAGGTTTTTGATGTATTCCTGCAGATGATGGCTGAAAAAGTAAGGGAAATGTTTTCACTTGAGAATAACTCGTATCCTATTTAAATTATATTATATTCTGATTTTGACCCTCTGTTGTATTACACGTATCTTAACGTAATCTTTTTCTTTTCAGCCAAAGACCAAAGCCCACGAGGAGGAGCTAGAATGCCATGCTCAGTTCCTGTTGGTCAACTTCAACCACATCCACAAGAGGATCCGCAGAGTGGCCGACAAATATTTGTCTGGCCTGGCTGAAACGTGAGAGTGCATTGGCATACATACACGCTTACTTAGAATATACATTTAGAAAATTGTTCATGGGCAAAGAATGAACTGTATGTTTATACAATAAGTTGTATCTCTCTCTTCAGTTTCCCCCACTTGTTATGGAGTGGCCGTGTGCTGAAGACCATGTTAGACATATTGCAGACGCTCTCCCTCTCCCTCAGTGCAGTAAGTGCTGAAATAATTTACAAGCTTCAGTTGGATTATTAATTAGTGCAGCCTCTTCCTTTCAGTCTGTCTTTATACCTGTAATAATGGATGAGTATAACATGACATTAATACTGATGTTGATGCTGTGTTTCAGGACATTCATAAGGACCAACCTTATTACGACATCCCAGACACACCGTATAGAATCACTGTCCCAGATACATATGAAGCCAGAGAGGTAACATTAATCTTTACTAACCGTACTGCAGTGCATGTGCAATTTATCTAAAATGATCAGTAAGTGTGTGAAAGTGAACGTGACCGAGGTGCCAGTTTTAAACATCTAACATATACAGTACACATCTGTGATTGTAGAGCATAGTGAAGGATTTTGCTGCTCGCTGTGGGGAGATCCTGAAGGAGGCTATGAAATGGGCACCATCTGTGACCAAATCCCACCTACAGGTAACATACTCGCATATTTTGAAATCTTCATGTCTGCTCTGGTAGTAACATTTAGTTCTATACACTACAAAGCCTCCATAGTGGTAGTTAAAAGTTTGTATTATTGCCTTAAATGTTGTTTTTGTTGTTTTTAACCACTGTGTGTGCTCTTTTTTTAGGAGTATCTGAACAAACATCAGAACTGGGTGTCAGGTCTATCCCAGCACACAGGCCTGGCCATGGCCACAGAAAGCATACTGCACTTTGCTGGTTACAACAGACAGAGCACCACTCTGGGGGTGAGTCACAAACTGACACTTCATAAGCTAATGTTTATTTTATTTTATTTTATTTTATTTTATTTTATTTTATTTTACCAGCGAAAAAACACTAGTAAAATCGTAGGCCAATGGCGAAGTGAGTGTGTGGTACTTGGGGAAGAGGAGGAGCTGGATGCATTGATTGCAATGTAGCAGCTAGATCGTTGGTGTAGACCAGGAACAACAAGGGCCCAATAATGGAGCCCTGTGGGACACCACATGCCATCATTTCCCTATCCAGTGTCCATTCATTTGCAACTACAAATTGTTGTCTGTTGAGAGTGTAATTTTAGAGCCATTTGCCCATGAAGATTTAACATTAACATTAATTAATATTTAAACAAAAAAATATGTAGGCCTACATATGTAATAAAGCAGTTCTCAGTCTATCTTTCAGACAATCTAGCTTTCTGTCTTCATAATGCTTTCCATTACTTGTTTGAAGGGCAAATTACAATTCATTTACTTTATTTGGCTCTTTGTGTATCCCCTTCCACCTGTAGCCCACTCAGCTGACTGAGAGGCCAGCCTGTGTGAAGAAGGACTACTCCAACTTCATGGCCTCTCTTAACCTCAGGAACAGATATGCTGGAGAGGTAAACTTACCCAATCCTACCAATTATAATTATGATTAGAAACAAAATAAATGTAGGTATTTTCTGCACTATTCCTGCTCATATCTCTTCTGTTTTGTCCGTAGGTATCAGGTATGATGCACTTCTCACAGGCAATGCGGGGCCACACAGATCTGAACCGGCTGATGGTCAAACAGATGGGAGAGGCCTTGGACAGGGCACAGCCTGAGGCGTTCACTGAGGCCATGTTCAAACTGGCTGCCTTGCTCATCAGCACCAAAGGTTTGGTTTTTCCTGTGCTTGTCTTTGCTGTTGGCACATGTGGTGATGTATATGATCTTTTTAGAGGTACTGTACCAAACACAGGCTTCTTTGTTCACGTTAATATGCTCTGGATTTGTTATCTGACTGTTGCTGTCCTGTGTTTTCTCTCTCGGCTGGTCCCAGACTGTGATCCTCAGCTCCTGCACCACCTCTGCTGGTCTCCTCTCAAGATGTTTACGGAGCATGGCATGGAAACAGCCATCGCATGCTGGGAGTGGCTGCTGGCAGCGCGTGCTGGAGTTGAAGTACCGGTACATATATTATGTGTTTTATTGTGTTTGTGTGTGTGTCTGGTTGTGTCTGTGTCTCTGAGTGCATTTCTACTCTGTACATGCACGATCAAGCTCCTCTTTCTCTGCCTAGTTCATGCGAGAGATGGCAGGAGCATGGCAGATGACTGTGGAGCTGAAGATGGGCTTGTTCTCAGATGCTCAGGTGGAGGCCGATCCTCTGGCTGCATCGGAGGAAAGTCAGCCTGCCCCCTGCCCTCCAGATGTTACCCCTCACTATATATGGATAGAGGTCAGACACCGTGTGTGTGTGTGTGTGTGTGTGTGTGTACAGTATGTGTGTATGTGTGTGGATGTTACTACTCTTCCTTATTAATCTTCTC
>OMLI01087982.1:0-11034 GCA_900302605.1 Rondeletia loricata
AAGCAGATATGGAAGGGTGGCAGATTGGAGGTTGAGGACTGTGGTGTATTGTTTTGTGGACCTTATGGCGCCATCTGTACACTGCCATAGCTCCTTGCTAGTAGGGAAAAGTAGCTTTGGTGTCTTTGTCGTTATTCACGTCTTGCTCGTTGCTTGAAGAAACAAATTCTAATGCTTCCGCCGACCAGACGTGAAATGGCCAAGCTGTGGCTGGAGATGATGTCATGATGTGACGATGTGATGATGTCACAATGTGATGATGTCACGATGTGATGATGTCACTACGCCCAAATAAAGTAATAGCATCACGCCCATATAAGGTAATAGCATCAGTCAGTCAGTCACGGACATTTGGGGTTCTAGGGCTAGACTCATCGTCCAGCCAAAGACTCATCGTCCAGCCAAAAAATGCAAAAAACAAATTTTGTATGTCATAATTATGACTTAGCTTACTAAGTATTTTTTTTTTCTTTTTTTTTTTTTCGTTTTTTAAAACTAATTAACTCAAGTTACTAAGTCATAATTATGAGATACACATTTTTTTGGAGGGGGAATTGTTTTTTGTTTTATTAATTTTTCTGTGGCGGAAACAGGCTTCCATACATTTGGCATACACATTCAATGACGTGGACATTTTTGTTTTGTTTAGTTTTTTTGCCAAAGTGATTTTTTTTTTACTTTTCAATGTAACAATCATATCTTTCAATATGTACACAATGCTGCCCCCCCCCCTCCTAACTGCACCAATAAATTGGAGGCAACAGTAGCCTAATGGTTAGAGAAGTGGGCTCGTGACTGGACGGTCGTTGGTTTGAGTCCCTGGATTAGCTGGGGAATCATCCACTACCGTCTAGGTGCCCTTGAGCAAGCTGCTTGATCCCCAGCTGCTCCACTGAAGCTGCTCAGTAGCCAACAGACTGTGGTTGCTCCCAGGTATAAATGTGTGGAACTGTATGATTTTCGAGGGAATTACAAAAAAAAAGCATGTGTGCTCAGTCAACCTTCCCTAGATAAATAAAGTTAAAAAAACAAAAACAATTAGTACGTTATTTTCCTCCTCTGGGACGGATGGCATGCAAGAGGAAACAGACTATTTCAGAATTTGTGACATATTCTATATTCTGTTAGTGACAGTTGGCAGTAAAATAGATAACTGAGTCAACTGATCATTATTTTGACCATCTGCAGTAAAATACTAAAATAATTCGGTTTGTGAGATTTTGCTCAATATGTAGAACACTCTACAGATGTACAGATGTTTTGTATTGTGGTTTTCATGTTTGCTGGTGTCAAAATGAATTTCCCTCACAGGATCAATTCAGTTGTTTCTCTTCTCTTCCATCTGTTTTCCTTCAGATCCATAAAACTCTCTATACCCTCTTTACGTATGTTAAGACAGCAATATTATCTTATTTTGGTCATACATGTTGGGAAACAGCAAACATATTTAAACATAGGATGAGCATGGCAGAAAATGTTTTGTCACACAGATGCCTGGAAAAACCTTACACATCTTATTGTCGTGCATTAATGTGTACAAATATATAGTTTATTGTAATGAATTGTCCTCAAAGGAGGAAATAAAAACCACAAACTCCATGGATAGTTATGCTGCGTTCAGGACACGTCACGTCAGATTTAGGCCTGTACCGTAAAAATACCACCTGGGAAAAAACGTTTGCATCAGACTTCCAACAAGTTAAACACATGAACGCTTCCGTGCAAACAACATGTCATTCCCTCCTTTCTCTTCTGCCGACATGACATGAAAGTGGCATTACTCTCCCTCCAATGTAGCTATGAAACATCAGGAACAACCTCATGAAACTGAGTTGCACAACACTTTTGCACAAACCAGTTTAGGTGATTTTCATGTTTGAAGTCCAGTTGAAGGATTACATGGTCTTCTATGGGTTGAGACAATTCTACGACACTTGAGTTTATGAAGCCCTTTCAAATCCCCATTGGATAAAGGTAAAGATGCTTCTCTGTGCTCACGTTCTTGAGAAGTTCGTTCTCTCCATGACAGCTCGGGAAGAACGTTCTCCACAAGGACACAAATATCGACTTGCCCTTCTTTGATTTGATATTCACCATGGATCAGCGGTTCTTAAAGTGGAGTCCAGGGACCAGCAGGGGTCCTTGAGGGGGTTCCAGAGGGTCAACAGCAAAATCACTTCACTCCCTAGAAGAACGCCCAATGAGAGAATGAATCATTATTATCTCCTCACCTACATTACAGACAGTTATGTCACTCTAGATGAAGTCAGATAGGCTTCCTTAGGACACAAACTTATCAAATGGGGGTCCACGGTCTAATGTTGATCTATTCTGGGGTCCCTGGTTTAATCAAGTGCCCTCCTCAGCTGCTTTGATGCTATTCCTTGTTTCTTCCCAGGATGGTCAACAGGTGGAGCTCTCTGACCAGCCACGACTTCAAGGCCCTCCTGACTCACCACTCTCTGCCAGTGAAGGTCTTTCAAGGTTATGATGATGATGCTCAGTGCAGCACCGACTCAGTCTGCAGTCCCACACCTGCGTCTGATTGTTTTGGGCCGTCGTGACATAATCCCACTGTGAGCCCCATCCACACTGGAATTTGGCACAAACCACACAGCAGACCTCCCTTGGTGTCATTTGCCTTTGCAGATGGAGAAATACACTGGGAAGCGATGAGGGAGGGAGGGAGGGAGGGAATTGCACAATACCATAATACTGCATCATTTTGAATATATTAACATAAGTGTGGAAGAAAGACATCATCATTTTTCCTTCTTCTGGTCTGATGAAGCAGACAGTTTGGAGAGCGGTTACCTGGTGACGAGGGACACGCCGCCATGTTGGAAGAATCACGGCGAAACAAAAGGCAGTAATGTAATCACCTCTTCCTTTTGTGGTGCTATAAAATTACCATTTCCCCCTTTTATAGCATAATAACACCATCAGTCAGGAAGGAAGCGACAATAATGTTAACAATCTTTTTTTCTTTTTCCAGAATGGTGATAAACATATTTCTGACAATAGTTAAAACGACAATAAATAAGAATAAATGACCATAATATAACTATGGGATGGGAGTTGATAGGGTTGTTGATCAATACCAATGACTCAATGATTACTTACCAACTAATGTGGTATCAGGTGCAATGATCAGGCTGTATCTTCAGTTTCTCATGTTTTATTGATCTATCAAAAAAAAAAAAGATCATACCACACCAGACGTTTCGGTGAAATCCTTCATCAAGGTAACTGCTGGTAGATAGTGGTATATAGAGACCTGTGTAGACACCAGTGCCTTTATGATGTGTATCTACCGTCACGCAGATTACGTGTTGTGGACACGAATAATGTGAAGATTAAGTTCCTCCACCATGAAAGGATTATGTGACAACAGCACTAATTGGACACAACATTTTCACGTGAAATGGTTAGCTAACAGTTAAGTAAAAAAACTTTGGTTAAGGTTAGGTTAAGGTTTTGGTCATGGTTAAATAATGAAAACGTCACATCATGAGTTGGGAATTGAACCCGGGTCGTCGCAGTTGAAGGTAAACGTCTCCGCCCATCCGCCCCCCCGACCTCCACACCCTTACTTTCCTCCAACTACTTCCTGTTCCTAGTCGTGTCTCTGTGTAATCCTTTCCTGCTGGGGAGAAAATATTTCTCTCACCTTTCAGCACGTTATTTGCATTTTACAAAGCCTGGTCTCTGTTTGGCTTTGTTTGTGCCTCTCTGTAAGAGCTTGCACTCGAGTGTATGCAGCTGATGCGCACAATGAACAAGGGTCCACTAATTTGCTGCTGAGAAGCAACTCACAGCTCCTCGCTAGTGGCTGATGTCTGCGTCAGTCAGTCGGCCCTCGAGTCAGGAGTATCGTCCAGGCGTCGGATCTTGATGGATCTGCCCCTGTAGGCCGCCGCTCCTCCGATCTCAGGGCCTTTCCTATTGGCATCTCCATTATTCTCCATGGACGCATTAGAAAGCCAAGGGGATTCATTGATAAACCTTTATTGATATTCTCAATCTCCTAGGCACAAAAGCAGAATAGTGTAGCGGCGGTACTGTATTCAGGTTGCTGGAGAGGGGCGAACACAGCACACACAAAGGCGTAGAATTGGGTGCAGTAACGCCGTAACAGCTTTCATTGGAGTGCAATCAATTCCGGGTCATCAAGGTGATAAAGCATTGAGCTGGAAATGGGATTGCGCCTGTAAGGCAGTGTACCAGACAACACACATATAGACTGATATATGTTTGTCCCTAAGCAGTCTGGGTAAGAGAGATACGCAGCGGGGCACTTCTTCAACCCGTCACAATGTAAAAATGGCTATCCGCTTACCAGGCGAACGCCGCCGCGTCTGCTCAGCTGAAAAGCTCCCGCTTCTGTCTAGCTGTTGTATTTACATGAAAACACCCACAAAGTGCTGACACAGGCAGACGGTTTTGAGCGGTGTGGACTATCTCCGCTTGCTCCAGTGCCTGCACTCATGTGAATCTGACATCTACAAGTTCGGTCCTCTTTTTGTCGGGTTATTTGAGAATTCACAGGAGGGCTTTCTGAATATGAAAGGAATATGGCAGTATCTTTTCAGCTGGAGAAGGGATCAGAGGCGTGCTTTTGGACTGGGATGCGTTGGCTGCGATGAGCTTTGAGGCCTGAAATATAGTTGAACGATCAGCTGTTAAAGAAACTGTGACAGCTTGTACAATGCTTTGCAACAGGAGGCATTAGGGACTAAAAAGAAACTTAATTTAAAGCTATAGGAGTAGCAATAGCTTCAAAGGTTCCTTGTAAGTTAGGAAAGATAATGTAAGCTTTGGGAATTTCTTAGAGCCGGCTATATGGTATATAACTTTCTAATCTGATCACCAACAGTGAGGACAGGTAAGCCTGCGCTACAATGCTGGAAATTAAGTACGTTTTCATGATCTAAAGGGAATCCTTAGATCCATATTGGTATTGAGTGAACAGATGGAAACAGTGCAATCCTCCGATGGAAAGATTTTACAAGTCTATAAAAGTGATGATGGTGTTATTTTGTTTTGGCGTGTACACTGTTATAACCTGATTATTAGGTACAGCTACATTCCCACCTGGAAGCTGAGGGTTAAGTGCTTTGCTTAAAGGAACCTTGACAGCAGTTGTTACATATTCACTTTTCTTGCTCACATTTTCCAAGCCAGTCCAGGGATTCAATTCAAACCGGCGGCAACCGTCTCTAACCTTTTAGAGAAGCACATTAACGGTGAAATCCTCCACGGCGCAGAGCCATAAAAGGGTTTGATCATTGCATTGAGGCTCACAATTAAAACCTAATTGTATTCAGAAACCCATTCAGCAGAGCTCACGGTAGGTAGAACCGGCAGGGTGAAATGAGGTTATTATGCAAAACATAAAAGACAAAGGAAGGCTATTTGCAGTTCATTAACGTGGTAATGTTCTTAGCAACTCTCTAATAATTCATACGACAGAAAGCAGGCGTACTTAGGCCTCTTCGCTTGCTTTTACTTGGAGTGACCGCCTCCTCATTTGACCGTTCATCTGTATGGACCTCACACACTCTTCCCGGGGAGTTATTGATTCCCACTGTCTCACTCATTGGAATGCACAGTCACGATAATAAGCAAATCCATCTTCCGTCGGTCCCCGCTGAAAGGAAGGTGGTCCTGAGGGGGAACAGTGGAACACATTCAGGACCCATTTTCCTGTCTTTTGTAAAGGATTACCATCGCATTGTTTCCCACCTTTACAACAATCCCCCCCTCCCGTACCGAACCGAGCCGTACCGACGCATGAAGCATGAAGGGACTCAGACAGTCCCATAATAGAATAAATTAATCCGTGGTGGTTTAATTAACATGTTCCGTTGGAGTGGAACAAAGCTGGTTGGTGGGTTATAAAGACTCAAAACAAAGACATAAATACACGTTGAGACAGATGAACCCAATCTAATGTAGGAAGGGACGTGTATTCTTTCTCTGTCTCTCTTAAACACATGGAGATGGGTTGAGACAAAGAAAATACAGACACATTCAAGTCCAATATTTAATATACTCCGGTGGAAAGTTTGCCTTATTCAAACCCTAGATCCCTCCCTGAAATAAGCCTACATATTTTCTTTTTTAAAGGTGTTAGCATACATGTCAACTGTCAAATCGGCCTCCAGGACCCTGTTGAGTCCCCGACAGTTCATTCTTTGCTGACTGGAGGTTTTCACTATTCCACAGCAGCATATCCCAGCATGGGACTGGTTCCAGGCTGAAATAATGGGCCGTGGACTGTCACCATCCCCCACGGCAGCTGTCATGTAAAGAGACAGGACCGGCGTGGTTCCTTTGCAAATATCGGATCGGGCCTGAAAAGCACTCGCGGGTCCTGAACCGATAATATCAGACCTCCTTGGTCCTGAAGGGGGGCGACTGCAGAGAAGGAACCAGAAATCGGAAATGTCACTGCCTCTCTCATTCTGTCCTGTAGCAGCTGCAGCGCTCCGTGTTATATAACTTTTTCGTCACAAATGAATGAAAGCAAGGGAAACAGCCATTTGCAAAGGTCACAGCCTGTTGATGAGAGCCAGATGGAATTTTTTCATATCTGCATTTTAAATTTCAGATTCATGACGCATGATAGAATTACTACCTGTCAAGTTAAAATGACATTCTGGTCTTTAAGTCTTTTATTTTATTAAATTTTTTGGCATTTGCTGAACTATAATATATCTATAAAAAAAATATATTTTCCATTTGTTTGCTGCTGCACTGCATATGCCATTCGGTGGACACTTATCCAAAATACCGTACCTTCTCATGACTGTATACAGCTGACAATAAAAACACCAAGAAGTCAAAGAAGTGTTCTATTGAATGATAGTACCCAGAATACACATTACTGCCATTTGTGTCACTTTCAAAAATTATGTTCTTTGTCCTTAACAGTTACTACACAGCTCTTCTCTCCGAGAGCCGGCAGAAGCCGAGGTTGGTGAGGGAAGGCTGGTAATGGTTGTACTCTCGGCCAAGAATAATGCGGCAGGCTCTTTTTTTGATTTTCTCCAGCTGATTTGATTGGTAGTCTGTCAGGGAGGAGTGCCACACTGGTGCACTGTGCTCAATGGTGGGCCGGATGTATGTTTTAAAAACAGTCACAACATCAGCTCTGCCCACGCCAAAACGTTTGAGCCTACGTAAGACGCAGGCAGGTATTATATTTATTGAAATGTCTTCTGAGGGCAGCATTGCATGTCATTGGTTCTCTGAGCCGTCCAATCAGCGAGAGGGGGAGGCGGGTTCATAGACATTTTCAATTCAGAGGCAGTTCCCTCATTTTCCTTCAGAGATCCACACCCAGGTACGTTTTTTATCTTACTTGCATCAGTTTAAACCGTTAAAAATAAAAAGAAATCAGAATATTAAGATGTTAAAGTAGTAAAAGTTGTTGTTTGGTTGTTAGCTAGCTAGCTAATTTAGCAAGTGCTAGTTAATTTAGCTAAAGTTTTTAGCTAGTTAGATAGATAGTATGCTATGTTGAAACTTGCTGCTCAGCTTAAATGTTCAACTGTTCTGCCTTGAATTGTTGTGTTTTATTATCACCAATGATCTAACGTTATAGGAAATTAATTGTTGCATTGCTGCTATGACAGGATCATAGCTAGCTAGCTAGCAACTCCAAATACAAGCACAGCAACATTCATAGAATCATACACATTCTTATACTATCTACGTGCAATTACATTAATTTGCTGCTCTAAGGGCTATACCATATTTCTAACGTCCATTCACGCTCCTTCAAACCGTGGGTTGTGCCCAAGACCTGTCGATGTTGTTGCAGTTCCTACTGGTCATGAGGTCAATAAAGGTAATAGATTACTTAATGCCCCTTTAAAATCATGTCTCGTGCATGCCTCACTATTACTATATGTCTTCATTTGGAGCAAAAACACAAAGTTGTAAAATGCTCACAGACCACAGACTGTAAGGAGAAAATTTTCTTTGCTGTATTGCCGAGGCTGAATGCTCACAGACGCAGACTGACACGTACAAAAACATGCACACATACACAGATACAAGCATATCTACAGTGCATACACACACTCACACAGTACACACACACACACACACACACACACAGGACGTGAGGAGAAAGAGAATCATGTTGTCTTATCTTCCCCCAGCCGTCTGATGCAGCCAGAGACCAGGATCATTGATCTGTTCAACGTGATTTCACATTATACCTCCACGTTACAGTAAACTCAATAGCTGTCTCCATAGCTGACTGGAAACAATGATTTCTGACTCTGGGTTTCAGAGATTTTTGTTTTTGAGACTGTGCTGCATGTACGGCTGACTTGTAGATCACGCTGGGTTGTGTTATTTATTCATGTGTTTATTTACATGCATTAATTTCATCCATATTTAATACCCCTCTGACAGCAAATGCTGCAAGTCGTGAAGGCCGTGGGCATCATTTAGAAAAGTTTCGGATGTTTTTCTGCTCGCGACTAAGGAACACACTGTCCTCTCTTGTTTGGAGCTTTTGCAGCATGAATGTTAACGAACGACAGAGAGACAGAACTGGCCTAAAGCATCAGAAAACATTTGTGAAAGTTGAAATTCACGCCTCGTTACCCAGTCATTTAGTCACAGTTCCGTGAATATATATATTTTTATTAATCATATTTATTCACAGATTTTTAGCATGGGTGAACCCCCAACTCCTAACAATGGCAGTGTCACGGTGCCATACCCGACACATTAATATGGTAATCTGCAAGTTATTTTTGTCTCCATCTTCCCAGAGATCACCTGTCAATCAAACAGTGTGGGCGGAGCTTGGATTTTCTGTTGATGCAGTTTGAGTTTCTGTAGGTGTCGCTCTTTTCTTTGTCTGTTCAGCCATGGTGGCTATCACTGCTCATGCTAACTACCCAGTTCTTCTTCTGTTTATTACAAACAAACCAGAAAACGTAAAACGCATCACTTCCTGTGCAGCAGAGGATTTTTCCCAGGAAAGACCTACCAGACACCGGGTGTTTAGAACAGGAAGTGGAAAAGCTTTCATGAACTGGATATAGGTGGAATCAACTGTCGTGTTATATCCGTCGGCGATAGAGAGAAGCAAAACAGACATTTATTTATATGAAAATGTCACAGATTATTACTTTAAGGCACACAGGGAATGGAACCCCTAACCCTGGCGGTGTTTGTGCTTTGCTCCTCCCTTTAACAGACACAACACTGAAAATAAATAACTCTGTACAACTGGTTGACGCCCTGTATTCCCTTTTAAACAGAATCAATCTTTATTCTGAACATCATTAGCAATCTCGATTCCCTGATTTACTTAAGAGGAAGGCGTAAGAAAAAATATCCTCGGGCTTCTTCTGTTGAAAGGAGACATTATGTAACACTAACCGTCTTCTGTGGCGGAGGAGAATGGAAGGATGGTAGAAAGCAGAGGTGTTTCTAAACCTTCATTCAGTTGAGGAAAAAGCTTATACAACACTAAAACCCACGCAACGTTCGAGAGCTGATAAGAATTGAAAGCGTTTCTCCCATACAGAGAGTAAAACCCAATCTGACCAGAATTATCAAGACGTGAGAAGCGGGCTTGTGACTGTAAGGTCGCTGGTTCAAATCGCTGGATCGTCTAATTTGAATGACATATTGCCAATTTGATGGACACATTTATCCAAACCATTTTACAGTACCATCGTGCATTTTTAGTACGGTGGAAGCCCCAACCCTGGCAGTGATAGTGCCATCCTCTACCAATTAAGATATATATTATCAAGGTTGGAACATTCTCCCCTACCTTGCCCTTCAGCAAGGCACTTAACTTAATAAAAGTTTAAAAAGACAGAAAGAATTAATGTACAGTAATTATGGTTATTTACATGGTAATGTACATCAGGGGATCCTAAACTTAGTCAACCTGGAACCAAAATGTTATAAATTTAGTCTCACCTAATGATTGAGTCTCATAAGTCGGAAGTCGGAAATTACAACCCTAAGTAAAACCTCCAGTGTTCCAGATAAAACCAGGGGAGAAACATGGACACATGCAAGATTTTCCCAGTTCCTGTTTCCTGTTCCCCACGCAACAGCTAATGTTATGTCAATGATATTCGGCAATGTCAGCTAGCTAATTTGCATAGAATGCTAGCAACTGTGAGTGCAACTTTACGTTTCGAATGTATACGTTTCACCATTTACCACACAGGTGTTTGATAGATTTAAGGTCATATCATCGAGGATTATAAACATGGTAAAAGTAACGCTGTGCAGCGTTTACAGTGCGAGCCGCCATATTGACGTGACGCTTGATAACTGCGTCTCGGAAAACTCGAGTTTGAGAAATCTTCCTCGAGTTTCCTACTTAGGATTCCGACATGATGGGCTCTTCCTTTGCATTTTCCTAATAGGAAATCAGCATTTCCAACTTTCCGACATCTCTGGAACGCAGCGTTAGGGTTAGGGTTAGGATTGTGGGTTAGGGTTAGGTTAGGGTTGTGGGTTAGGGTTAGGTTCTTTATATGACCCTACATTGTCTGTATCCCACTTATACTCAGTGCCAGAGGCGTTTCTAGGATTGAAAAGACATCAGGGGCTTAGCCCCAAGGGGAGTCTCAGTGAAAAATTTACATAGAAGTAAAACTTCAGGGCTGGAAGCTGGAAGCATGCCGTAGACAACAGAGCTGTGACTCTGTTGTCTCTCTCATCTCCTCTCATCATCCCCACTTGTCTCTCTACTCTACTCTTTTTGTTGTCTCTGTGTCTTGTCTCTCTCTTCTCTCCTCTCTCTGTTTCACTTCTCTCCTGTTGCTATCTGTCTCTATAGCCCCTTTCACACATGCAGCCTGTTCCATTAATGTCACAACATTGGGGTCATGTGTGAATGGAGCCGGTGTCAAAATGCCGTCAAATCAGTTCTTGCAATTTCCCTGCTCAAGAAGTTGTAACGTTACTAGTAAAGTTCTGGAACGACCGTATGTGTGAACAATGCCATAACATTACTGGCACAGGCACATACAACGT
>OMLI01087983.1:0-13770 GCA_900302605.1 Rondeletia loricata
AACAGAGCAGTACAGTGAAGTAGAGCAGAATAGAGTACAGTAGAGTAGAACAGAGTGGAGTCCATCACAGTAGAGCAGAACAGAATAGAACGGAGCAGAGTAGAGAAGAATAGAGTAGAGTAGAGCACACCAGAGTACAATAGAGCGGAGTACAATACAATAACGTAGAGTACAGTGGAATCGAGCATAATGGAGTAGAGTAGAACACAGTACAGTAGAGCAGAGTAGAATATAATAGAGTAGAGTACATTGAAGTAGAGCAGAATAAGGTAGAATAGAGTAGAGTAGAGCAGAATAGAATAGAGTAAAATAGAGTGCAGGGGGGGGCAGAAACAAGTCAGTTGTGTCCCAGTTGTCATCACTCTGCAGTGTGTGCTGCTGAGGGAGGACATGAGGACAGATTCACCTCTGTACACCAAGCAGCACAGATCAGAACCCTTCACTCCTCCAAGGCCGGCTGTCTCATCCATTACGAGGCCTTTGATGTTGCTGCCATATTAGTCCATCGTTTCTCTGCCAACGGCTCCCAGGAGTGTGTAAAAGGATCGATACAATCCATAAGCGACATAGATACGAGGATAAAGCTTATTAACTACATAAGGGGCTAATCGAGAGAAGGCGCACAATGAGACCCTTTCAGTGTTGAAACCCACCCGCATTCCTACTTGGGTCGAAATTGCCGGGGATGAAATCAATTTGTCGCTAATATATTGTGATATTGCACTTATTGATTTTTCTGGAGCTCTCTCTGGGAGCTGTGAATGGACTCTCTGGGTTTGGGGGGGCAGAGCAGGGATAGGTCTCCCTTCGATGCACCTTTCAATCAAGCTTAGCTTAGTTATCCTCATAAATATGAAACATGAGGCACACTGAGCTCAAGCTGGGACAAGTTGAGGGATGGTGTGTGTGTGTGTGTGTGTGTGTGTGTGTGTGTGTGTCATTACATCAGCTGGAAAGTTTCATTGTGAACAAGATGGGTTAGTATGGGTCAGCGCTCCAGTGCGAAAACGTCCCTATTAGTTGGTTTTGTATATGAAATGAAAGTCAATACGTTGCATTCTATTAAAATCTCATGTCCTATATTTCTTCCAAGTCTTCCAAGGCACTTATAGCTACAATATGCAACTTTTTGCCTTAAAGCAGTGACGTGTATTGCTAGTCCCGCCCTCCTCCCCCCTCAGTTGGTCAAGTTCCCACCCCAACACTTGTCACTCATCTTGCCTTGAAACGGCATCTAGCTTGAGGCTGAGGTAACTGGCATCTAAAAAGCCTCCGCAGGTGTTGAAGAAGCAGACAGAGAACGCAGCCGATCTTTGGTTCACGCCCCAAAACATCCCAGACATCATTGAAAAGCCAATTTCAGGCAAATGGGGGGATTTAGACACACAGACAGACTGATAGTGTATCATGTAACCTGTTTTATTTATTGTTATTTTAATGTGAATTTTGCATATTTTGCATATTGCAGCTTTAACTCTTGAAAAATTTAAAACCTAGGAATTTTTTTTATTAATAAAATAGTTTAGAACAAACAAACAAACACAAATGGGTTTCAGCACTTTTCTCAGGTTGCATTCCCTTTTTCCTCCAATGAGCATCTCTCTACTGTATCTTTGAAGCCAAGGCAGCGTTCTTCCTCCGTGCCACAAATAGTAGTAGTCCCACATTTCCTTGTTAGTGAGAGAGAAAACATAATTTCTGTTGTTGCGATCTCACTGCGAGCTAACCAAACTGATCATTTCCCAATAAGTGATGGTTACACGGTGGCCAATAGACTGTTAGGATTTCTTCAGCTGCGACGAGTTTCTCCAATTTTTGTTTACATTTCACCAAGTGCCGTATACAGTTTCCTTCAGATTTTGGAGTTACTCAGTGGAAGTCATGAGGCGGTTTTTATGGCTGCTGCGCTCGGTAGGAGGGAGCTGATTTGGATCTACTTTACAGATGATAGCCCTCTCGCTCAAACTCTGCATGCAGTTTATTGCCATATGGAAGCAGTACTGTATGGAACAAGGACATGTTCCAAATTTTTAACAAAACGACAAATATCACTGCGAGTGTGGGCGTATTTTGTGATTCAGTATTACCTCTACGAAAATATTTTTCTCGCAGATATTTGAGCTTAACCAAATACCACAGAAACTTTAAAACTGGAAATTATGTATGGACAGGAAATATTGAGTGGCATTTTGC
The DNA here is from genome assembly GCA_900302605.1 of Rondeletia loricata. NCBI lineage: Eukaryota > Metazoa > Chordata > Actinopteri > Beryciformes > Rondeletiidae > Rondeletia > Rondeletia loricata. The sequence goes on from OMLI01087983.1 coordinate 2,194, forward strand.
AAGATTCCTGAGTTAGCATAAAACTCAAGCCCCCTTCAAGTGTGTTAATTGGCTATAAAAAAAAACCCCGGTAACTGACAGGTTAGACTGATACAGCTGGTCTGTATAAAGAAAACAATGAAAGTACTGCACCTGATTTTCAACAGCATTACCCAGACCCAGAATATAAACTCTGAACCACAGACTGGCTGTGAAAATCTGGGTCAAGAAAGTGAATAAATTACTCCCTCTGCTCAGCAAACCTCCCCTGGACAAAAATCACTGAATTACACTAGTGACAATTACATTACCCGACCTCCTCCACTGAAACTAATCCTGTCCACACAGGGCTAATGACAGCTGTCATACTGATATACAGTAAAAATTTCATGACAAAATTGGAGGGGACAGAGTTTTGCAGGACACTGACTGTGTGCGAGCCTTCTTCTGGTCATGTGACCTGACCAGTACAAAAGTTTTGGATCTAATCTACTGTTGGCAATTTGGCAACTTTGTCGCTAGATTTAGCAACTTTTCAGACACCCCTGGTGACGTTATTTCTCAAAAACGACTAGTGATGTGTTTACTCCCAAAGCAGTACAGCAGATTTTCTGGTCAATATTCCCCCAGTAACAGTGTTTTCCAAGTCATACAGACTTTCAAGTTCAGCCAACGGTAGTTAGCTAGCTAGCTAGACCAAGCAAACGTTATCGTAACCCAGTTAGTGTATAAGTTAGGTTAGGGTAGGTAGCTAGCTAACTACTGTTAGAAGGGTTAGGGTTAGTAAAAAAAATGTGGAAATTTTTATGATAAAAGTAGGCCTACTTACTAATTGACGGCAAGTTTCGATTTCTCTTTCTTATGGGGGTTTACAGTTACCAAAGTGTGTGTGAAATGTATAACCATGTACTGGGCTTGTCTAGGAAGTGGATTTTCTTCAAAAATTCAAATATCAAAAAACTTTGGCAAGACACGGTTGTCACATCATTGTCACATTTCAGAAATAGTTAAATAAACAGATAAATTAAACATGATTAGTCTGATAAGTAGGCCTATTTTTCCCCCAAAATTTATGTAACTGTTCACATAAAAAACTGTCTTAGTCTACTCCAAAATGCTAGAGAAGAGTCAGCTCAGTTAACCTGAACAAACAGTTGTTTTTTGGCTTTGTTAGCTAGCTAACTAGCCAGCAAGCAAAATTAGCAAAGCAACTAGCTGTTAATGTTAACATGCAACTAGCCTTTAATGCTAGCTTCTACTAGATATGTGAGCTAGTGCTCAACTCCGATGTGTTTGCAATAAGACAGTGACGGTTAGCTGACCAGATACTATGGTTAGCTAGCTAACAAGCTGACATTCTTTCGATACAAAATCGATCAGATGTATCAGTGGTGAAATGATCAGTTCCCAGTCAAAAACAGCACAGAACTTAACCATGTCTATTGAATTCTGTTGAGAATCGTACATTTAGCTAACATCAGCTGTTCTCAGCCACTGTTGCTCAAGAGCTGAGGACCTCCAATATGGCCGCCAGAGGGTGTTATGTCACCTGAAAGCCCTCTATAGATGTTTTAGATTGATTGAGTTGGAAGTAAATTGACCTCAGCCCCGGGTTAAACCATTATCTTTTGTGAGGTTTTGCTAGATGCAATTTGGGGGCATGAGGGTCACAGTCAAGATATGCTATTACTGAGGAAGTGGTGTGACCTGCAACAAGGACTCACCAGAAACAATGAGATGGAATCCATATGCATCCCATAATCCTCCACAGTCCAAAACCGCTTTCCTCTCGCAGTGGGCGTAGCTGTGGGTTCAAATTCCATAGGTTCGACATAGAGCAGAACGCTCTGAATATTTGGCTTTCCTTCCAGACTCTTTGCTATTTCTGTGATTTCTTTATGACTTGCCAATAGAGAGGGGCATTAAATCTGTTTGCACTGGCAGTGCTGAAAGTATGTACATATGTTTCATCTCGATGATAAAACCGCAACTTGTCACTCCCTCCAATTTGGGGTATTGAAAAGTGTCTGTCTTTATTCTTTCATATATAAGTTTTAAATGGGTTTAAGCTCTAAATGTAATTTTAATGTGATGATGGAGAAGGAGACACTTTAAATGTTCATTTTCTTGGCTTTATGACTATTTACCTCACTGTCAGAGTGCCAGCAGGGCACATAATAAAACCTTCATTACCCATTACCGATGTGAAATGTATCATTGACGGCAAAATGCTCTTTATAGATACTGCGTTTAAGTCATTTATGAGAAGATGTTAAAGGGAACACCGCTCAATTTAATCATTCATTTGTGTTATACCAAGGCCTAGAAAAATCCAAGCTGTATTTGAGAACATAAATCATCTCTCAGAAGTCAGAAACCGGAGAATTGAGACTTAAAATTATGATTTCATCAGGGATAAAAGCCTGGAGCTGTTCTATAATTGTTAAATTGAGTGGTGTTCCACTTGAAGATTGCAGATCATGCTTCACCTCCCGTCTGAAAGAACAATAACAAAGCCATTGCATCTCCTTCAAACTAATAGGGTCAAATTGCCCTTGGATGCTGATCCAGAGTCTGCTTTGCAATTTCCTCAGTAATATTTTAGGTGAGGGGTTAGAGCAGGAACGCAGATTCCAAGTCAGCACTCCCCGAAATTAAGGGACCGAGTCCAGGGGCTGTAATTCTCTAACTTTTCATTCAATATGGCTGAAAATTCCTGCAATTAATCAAGCTGTCATTTCACATCCAAAGTAATAAGAATATGGAGCCAAAACATCAGTGTGCTGTGCCAGCCAAATATTTATGGAGCTCACTATAATAATCTGTCTTAATTTTGCTTTGGGTCTTCTTACCTTAGTCCAAAATGGTGAAAGTAATAATGTCTTTCTGTATTTATTATTATGTATTTATCCAGATCAGGGATGCAGTAGGGGAAAAACCCAGCTAAATTCAGTTTAACCAACTTTTTATTTGCGATACAGAGTTTACGCACCTTTATAGTCTGACATAAATCTTTATGATGTAAATTCATAATACACATTATAGTAAGTGGCATCAAACTGATATATGTTAGGAGAAGGTATTTTAAGGAAAAAACTAATAAAGGCTTTTCTGAAAACAGATTTGTGTTTACAGTATATTGGTGGTTGTTTTCCCTTATGATGAAGATATGAAAAAACAAAACATGAATGCTTTTCTGAAATACAAATTATTTTTGTTCATATTGTAGCTGTTTGCCTTGTGATGTTCCCTGACTGGAGGTCATAGTTTATCCACTTTTAGTGATGAGTAGCTTGTCTGCTTCCTGCCAGCAGTGTGAACTGAGATTGTCTGTATCTGAATTTCAAAGTCTAGGGAAACTAATTTCAGGGCACAAAATCTGGGAAGCATTAAGGCTGTAGTAATATTTGACTTACATTTCAAAGTCAAGATGCTTTTTTCTCCTTGCTGACAACAATGCGGTGAGATTGTCCATAGACTGTCTGTGAATTTCCACATTTTTGGAAACTAATTCCGGAGCCCAGTTTCCAAGAAGAATTTTGGCTGTGATATCAGAATTAGAATCGCTTTTAATTGCCAAGCATAAGGAATTTGACTTGATTCGTCAGTGCTGACACATTACAAGACAGTTACACAACACAGGACTGACGCACGAGGTGCAGGACAAAAGGCAACAGGACCGCACATATAGTGCAGACAAGATGATATATTTGACTTACTGTAAAAATCATAATGTGGTTTTTTAAAAACTGGTTCCACAGCAACAGCATAGCACTGCTGTTGCGGAAAAAACACGCAAGAGCAGTTTTGGTGTTTTTCTTTTTCTTGCTTGCTTGAAAATGTAAATGACCCTTGGGATCCAGAAATCTGTCAGAAACTCATTGTATAATAAAAACTAGTGGTGTCAATGAGTAAATAAACAGCCTTTTTAAATTTTTGGTCAGATACATGTTTTTGTCTGACAGTGACAGACTGAATGAATTATGAAATGAAGGAAAATAGCTATGAATATTCATGTCACCACTGTCCAGACATCCAGGAAGAGCCACGGGTGGGAAGGAGGCGCTGCTTCTCCGAATTATACGCAAATTATGAATTTTCTGCAAAAGCATTGTGCGTGATCTGCTTCAGTAGACCCTTAAACCACAAATTATGTTCTTGGTTACATAAAAGCAAAACAATAATAGTCCCGTCACAGTTGATCCGTTTTGACCACTGTCCTCAAGATGACACAGCTGAGCTTTGTTGCCTGGAATGCACAAGACATTAGCACGGACTGAACTGAGGCATTGCTGAAAATGGGCCTTTTTAAGCACATTGCATAACTGAAAATTGTTTTTCACCGTGTCACGTATGGGGCAGATGAATTTAAAGTGTTATTTGGAAAGATAAGTAATTGTACATTGTTAAGGGGATAGAAACACTACACAAAATGTCAGAATTCATAGAAATGACAGACTTGCACACATCACTAGACCTGAGTCAAATAGTAAATGCAAATACTTCTTATGGTTTGTTTTAGTCTACTCAGGTGCCAGATGGATGGGGTTTGCCACATAGTATGATGCAATGTGCTGGAAAGCTTAGCCAACCACAGGAAAGCATTTGAAAGTTCATTTATTACCTATAGCATCCATCCGGCACTACGGGTTAAAGTCATGATCCATGACATTTTCATATTAATACATGATTGTTTTGCTACTCTCTATTGCTGATTGATATAATGCAGTAGTGATTCCACTTATACCCAGTTCTAAACACCCGGTGTCTGGTAGGTCTTTCCAGGTACAAATCCTCTGGCGCACAGGAAGTGATGCGTTTTACGTTTCCGGTTTGTTAGGAATAAACAATAGAAGATGTGAACAGACAAAGAAAAGAGCGCCACCTACAGAAACTCAAACGGCATCAACAGAAAATCCAAGCTCCGCCCACACTGTTTGATTGACAGGTGATCTCTGGGAAGTGCAGTGCAGAAACACCACAGCAATGAGGCGCTTAGCAACAAAGATGGAGACAAAATCAATCAATCATTACCACTTTAAAGGATATAAGAACCGTTTTATGGCATATTTAATTACAACTTTAAAGCAAAAGGCCAAGTATTATTTGCAAATGCTAATTTGATCCACTTGTGGTCATCAATCTTTGCATTGTGTTTACTTTGACCTTTGGCCCCCGGCTTGATTAAAGTACGTTTAAGTGTAAGAGCCTTCATAACCCAGCACCTCCCTATAAGTAGGGAGACTGAGCAATAATGTTCCGAGATGAATTTGCTCGATGGCATTTCCTTCTGCCACGTCCAGATAAATGAGGTGTTGAGTTCTGGTGCCCCTCTGGTTTAGCAGTGGCTCTTCCCAAACACCCCGGCACTTTCTCCCTGCATGGCTATACATTAATCCACGGCCCGTGAGTTATTTTGTCTAGCTGGAATCCTGCCTCATGTCTCTAACACAGATTAACGCAGGATAAATGAAGTGAGCAGAGTGACAACTTCAAGGATGGCCGGGGGGAAGACGACATCATAATTTTCTTATAAGAAAATAAACATTGGAGTTCAATTTTGTTTTTAATTTTCTCGGGTCACAGACATCAGACAGGCAACGTACTGTACATGTTACCGCTGCAGATCTGAATCAGGGTACTGAGGTAAACGTAACTGTGCAGAATACTTACCACACACACACACACACACACACACACACACACACACACACACACACACAGACACACTTCACTGGTTTTCCATATGTCTGGATGAAACTGCAGTGTAATGACCGGAGTTCAAGCCCCATGTGTCCACCCTACTGAAGTATCCTTGAGCAAGTCATGAATCCACTCCAGCTCCAGGGCTGCTGTTCTGCAGCTGACCCTGACCTCTGACCTCCCTTTTGAGGTTAGGTAAGCAAAAAGAGAATTTCCCTACAGAGATCAATACAGTATCACTTTATTTGTATAGCTGCGTGGCGGTTTCGATAGCACGCTCTCCATATGTACAGTATGAAAGACTATCAGCTCATGAATGCTTCACTGTGAACAGGGAAAATGGCTGCAAATGACAATAATTACAAGTAATCATCCAACACCGAGTATTTTAAATCAAATTACTCTCCCGAAACGTTCAATGAAACTTTTATGTAGATGAAAACTGACTTATAAAATACCCAGTGCAGTTGGATTAAGTCCAATTTGTTCAAAAGAGAAAATACAGTTGTTTTCCAAGTAGTTGACACATAATAAGCCATGGCTGGGTGTGTGTGTGTGTGGGTGTGTGTGTGTGTGTGTGTGTGTGTGGGGCGGGTGCATGTATAGCACGTCCCTCAGGATCCTCCCCTCATCATCGTCATCTTGCACTCGGGATGCAGACGTTACAGCAAGCTGAATGTTCCCATTCACCGTGAAACGTAATCCTCGGATATATGTGAAGCGAAGTGGTTTTCCTCCCCTTATTAGCGTCCAAGTAAATCAAGCCAATGGGGTGTCCCGTCGTGAACATGGCCCCCTCGTCTGCGGAGCTGATGTCAGTGAAGTATTTCGGGAGAGATAATGTGGTCTGAGCCCACACTGAGGCACTGTGAAGCCCAGAGGATGCGATGCTGCTATTTTCCATCTACCTGAATGCATTCCACATTTATGTTCTTCGCAGTACCAGACAGAGACAGCATTGACTTGCAGTTGAATATGAGTTTCTCATGACATTGAGTGTGTCTACATTCCGGATAATAACTCTTATACCAGTTAAGGTCTTATTCGGGATGAGCGGTTCTTTATATCCTGAACACAAATATCGGAAAGCGGTTAAACGTATGGTGTAAGAGGTTAGAGCCAATTTGCCACAGTCAGCAGAACGTTAGTAGCGTAGGCATGTGGTGAATCTGACATTGACAGTTCATTTATGACCATGTGTTTTGAGTTTCAACACTATGATCGGAGATTAGAACCAGTTTAATATACTGGACAGAAGGCAGTGCCAACAGGTGAGTAAGCACCTCAGTCATCATGCACACACTAACATGTAATTACTGTGTTTGGGTAAAACCTGATTTATATACACACGGATAGGCCAGCTGTCACGCAGCCATAAGAACAATCTGAACAGTGCTAGATTGGGATTTTATTATTTCATGATGTGCCGTTCTTAGTAGAAGAAGGTTTGGTCAAATGCATAATTTCAACGGGCGATCGGATCGGTGATTGGCCAATCACACTTACAAAATCGGCAATTGGAATCGGCCCCAGAAACCTGATCAGTGCTTCTCTAGTGTAGTCGTCCCTCAGTACATGGCTGATAAAGGTAAAACCCCACTATCTTTTTCAGGTTTCTCCTTATCAAGATATGAGATATTTACGAGAAACTCAAAAACAGAATCCCTGATTATCCCAAATAATAATGTAATGTTGGTGTGCATGTAAAAACAAGCGCGAATCCGCAATAACTGTGACCGCACACGCGCATGCATCCACGCGTGCATGCATCCACACACACACACACCCTCACGCAAACACGTGACCTCCATGCCCAATTTCAGCCTCAAAATGTGTGGCTGCTAGAGGGTGGGGACACTTTTGTGGACCGACCGACCGACAGACAGAGCTAATAATAGCTATAGAGCTGCGGTCGCAGCTAAAAACACACTGTGTACATGTGGTGAGAGAAAATCGTCTCAGCCTCTGATATATTTGAGAATGATTTTGGGAAGCAGGATAGCAATCAAACCATCAAATAACAGGCTAACCACCCATATTACAATGAATGCCAATGTGCAGTCAAAGTTCTTTCAGAGTTAACCAGGATCAATCATCCCAGCGCCGCTGATGTCCGTGAACAACCGCACTGCCAGTCAAGAATCTTGACTTTGGTTGTTCCTCCAGGACATACACTTAGCATCCTACTGTGCCCATGTGGTGTTTTCCAACTCAACTGGGATTCCCTGTAGCCGGCGGTAAACCGAAACCATTCCTCTCGCCCTCATCAGTCAAGTGTCTTGTTGTGACCTAAGACATCCTATACTTTCACCAAGGGAGATAAGCTAAGGTTCAGTGGGAAGGGAAATGGTGTGAAGGGGTAAACTCAGTTGTAGCACTCGGGCTGCAGCGACTTTTATAGCTAGTGCCGACACCTTCCCTGTTGATCAGGATGGATCACCGCGGCAAAACTCCACTACTAATGATGATGTGAGCACAGAGGGCAGCGAGGAGACATCCATCACATCAAATGTGTCGTGAATTTTATTGATTATCTGCTATTGCCGTAATCCTTCACACATGTTGGCTTGTTGTACAGTGGCAGTGGATAACAGGAAGGACCTGGGACGGGAGCCGCGGTGGTAGTCGCTACTGTGACCTAATGGCTTTAACTCTTGGAGGACCCCTCGGTTTTCTTCTCTCGGCCAGCTCATACATCACCTTCCACAGAAACGCCTGGAGGTAGAAAACAGCTGCCCGTTGAGACAGTCGCCGCTTTATCGTCTGATGTTAAAGCCAAGTAGAGAGGAGATGGTGAAAGTTCAGCCGCTAACTATAACAGAACGTTTATCCTCTATTCGCCACGACAACATGGATTCTGAGGTTCTCACTGTGTGATACCTTGATAGCCCTCAGCTACACCGCTCAGCGGAAGAAACATCAAAATGTCTCGGCCTAGCAAGAGGTCAGACGGAACCACATGGAACCAGGATCTGCACTCATGAAACCTCTGCGTGGGGAGTTGTTGTTTACCAGCCAAGGCCGACGACAAAGAGAAAGAATTAGTTTTAATATATTCAGCACCGCATGCAACGGTCAAAACTGGTTTACTGTCAAATTCCTACTTTTCAGCTGCGCGGGGCCCGCTGACCCTCGTTTCCAAGGAGAAATCCTGCTAAACAAATACAGCGCTGCGGCACCAGCGTTAGACAGGGCGACTACTCACCAACATTTACACATAGAGAGAGAACATTAAACACAGTCCTATGGTAACATGATTGGGCACCGAGACCCAACTTCATGGTGGTTTGTCGTCACCTACATCAGACGCCTCCCGACATCCTGTCTGTGAGAAAAAAGTTATCGTTTTACACCAGGTCGTAAAAGTCCGATCATATCAAGAGGGCATCTCTCCGTTAAGTTTTACTCTGACATCAGCCATTACACTAAGTACATCCTTTTTCTTTTTTATTATAGCTTCCTGAGCGAAAACAATGGCAGTGTTTGATAGAGTGTATGCTGATTTGATGTACAGGCGCTGTTGTGAAATGATTTGATGGCGAAACTGCGTAGGGAAACCTCAGGACCTTATGGCACCAAGCGTCCCAGAAGCCTGGCAGCTCTCGTGATTCAAGATGACACCGCTTCAGCGTTCCAGCACTCCCATCTCATTGGGCCATACATTTTAATGAGCAACGGCCACTAGATCCATTGTAGTTACTTTAATGGATTTGGCTGCATCCAATGAATGTAAACAAAAGATTTCGCAAGACGAATTTAACCCTTTACGAATTCAAATCTATAGGGGAGGCAAGGTTTATTGGGTATATGTCTGTTGGGGGGGGGATTCTGTGGACGGCTGCTTGTGTGAGTAATCAAGCAGAATTTGCAGACTCACCATTCCCTTCGGCCATAAAACATTTTGTTGTTTTGTTGTCAGGTCATACGCTGCTGCATCCTGATTCTGGTTTGTACAGCGAAGGGGGCCAATCAAGTCCAGATGTTCACCATGTTTTATAGAGGCCTATCACCGAGATCGAATAGATTGTCCTCCTGTTACATATTCTCGTAAACAATAATGATTAAAATCAAAACATGTTAAATATTCATAATAACAATTCTAGTAAGCAAGTCACCCAAGTAGTAGCTGAGACAACGTTGGAGAGGTCAGAGTATCATAACCATCAATAATTATTAATGTTAACCCTTCATATACCGACATAACATTTTATAAACGCATTTAAAAGGATGCAGACACTGGAAATGGCATGAGCACTAGTGGGCACCAAACAAATTGCCATGACACTTTAAAATCAGGTAAGAAACTCTCTCTCTCTCTCTTGCTTATGCTAATTCGATAGGTAGTCAGACAGGCCAGGAAACCGAGGCTGGACAGTTTGCCTTGGTGAAATCGCTGCATCCCGTGTCAGTAAATGACTCCCAGACGGCTTTTCCTGCGCCGTTACCCTGAGCGGGATTTACAACAAGATTACGGGGCTGTCCTTTGACCCCTGGGGCTGTTGTTCAGCAAGAGTCAAGTTTTTTTATTTTTTTTAAAATAGACTCAGCAAGAGCTCCCTCCCTCCCTCTCTCTCTCTCTCCCTCCATCCATCCACCGACTGCACCCAGAACAATGGCTTATTCTCCTGCGCCAGTGCTCCATTACGAGGCCTGTGGCTTGGCAGTGCAGCAGGCCTCAGATTTCAACCACATGTACTGCACTCAAATCAAAAGAGTCAGCCCTGGCAGTATGGCTGCATAGCTCAGGGAGACACACAGCGAGAAACTACTGAGAGTAAGAGACAGAGAGAGAGAGAGAGAAAGGGACAAGGACTCAGAAAGAGAGGGTGAAAATAAAACTTAGTAAGAGTATGAAATGAGGGGAAGTAGAAATTAGAGAAAGAGGAGAGAGGAAACATGGAGACAGGAGGAGTTGATGGCTTTAGCGCCACAGGGTCGGGACAGAGAGAGGTCAGGTCTCCAGGGAGCAGTTCTGGAAAGCAGCGAGGGATGACCTTGCCCTGACCCCCGAGCTGGCTGTTCCCGTTGAACTCTCCACTGTAATTTCCAAATCCCACGGACAGTAACATTTCAATGGAGGCTAAACACGTCAACAGCGCCCAACCAGGCAGATTCGTATATTTCAGGCTATCTGTCATGTTTCCAAATGTGTGTGCAGTCATCTGGGGCCCTCAGCAAAAAGCAGAGATTCGCTGGAAGATTCCGAAGAGGTTAAAATACGGCTTGAAAATGAAAACGACGAGTGTTGCCAGTGTTTCCAAATGGTTGCTCGGTCGTCTGGCACCGAAGCCGGCGTCTGCTTGGGCTCGGGCCGATACATCTGTGCCTCGGAAGTTCACTGTCAAATGCAATTTGAATGTCAGAGACGATCGTGTCATTAATGTGACAACGCAAACTTGGACGCGTTTACCTTTCTCCCTCCGGTGTGAAGAAAAAACATCACAAACACATGGTGATATGTCAGGACATGTGTTTTTTCAATGAGAGCTTCACTGCAAACAGGTCAAGCTGCTTGGACGTCGTTTCGACGTTTGACATGATCTATCTCCTTTAATATTCGCTATCCTGATGTAGCTTTCATCGTCAATATTTCATGCAAGAAATACATGGAGGTTATCTCTGCGTGCAATAAAGAGCAGTAGTTTTCCTGTGGGAAAAGAGGCTCGCTTATCTAAGTATTTAATCTAACCAAATTGAATGCACAAATTGAAAGGACACAGAAGTCTAAGTGCCTTTGCCGTCGGTTCCCTCTCTGAGCTATCGAGTCATAACAGCACTGTGGGAGGAAAAGTGCATTTGGGGACAGTGAAGGTTCTGCACAGGGCGAGAGTGGACGTACGAACTGTTGGCCTCAGTTCTGAGGTTGTTGGTTAAACAGTGGACAGTGCCTGGAGG
>OMLI01087983.1:14115-28106 GCA_900302605.1 Rondeletia loricata
CAAGTCCATGAATGCATAATCAGTGGGAGGGAGAGGATAAAGATGTGCATTCAGTCAGTGTCCTTTATTGTGACAATTTCCTGTAAATGGCTAGCATCTGTGGCTATGAGATTCCATGTAAGTCATGAATGTTTGATGTCAAGCTGGATTCATTTGGATAAGATGTGTCCAAAGTTCACATCCCCATGTTGTTGGTTTTGCTCCATAAATCTGGTCAAAGCTCACCACGGCTAAAAACAAGATTCACATCTGTTTCTGTCGAATCTAAATCAAATTATGCAGACAAGATCATATAAAGTTTGGTGGTCCTCGATCGCGGCGTTCCACCCTCGATCTTTACCTCAGAGTCAATAATGGGGATGTCAGCTAGTCTGTAAGACAAATTAAGTTAAATGTTCAATAGAAAGTTTGTCAATCACTGTTAGCAGTCCTGATCAGCACACTTTTCTTCTGACAGTTAAGGTGCCATCAGGTTACAGAGACATCTGAAAAATGAATGAAGAATGTTTCCCTTTTTCCTTATATTACAAAAACGGACGATGCTATATTACAGTTTTGTGCGACAGCGAGCTTTAGGAACAATTCTACTGTGTAAATATCAGCCGGCTTTCCAGTGAATCTGTACAAACTACTAAAGGATCAAATTAATCGCGTCGATCTCTGATACTCCCATTGGATGAAACACAATCTAGCCAACTTTTCATCAGCTAAAACCGAATCCCCTTTAGTGTCTCCTTGCCCCAACAGTTGGACGGGCGAGTCTGTCTCGTTGTGTGGATGACAGAGAACTCCCATTCTGCTGCTTTTCCTCAACGGTAATATGTTATGTCTTCAGCAAGTGGCCAGGGACAGTCCTGCGCTAGACTTTGTAAGGGGATTCGCCTGGCAAATCTCCCCTTACCCCTTGACTTTTCCTTATTTTTCCAAGCCAGCCATATAATTTAGGACTGTAAAATTGGCTACAGTTTAACATGCTTGGTAAGTTTCCAAGTCTGACTACCGAGCGCTAACTCCTGACAGACGTCGACCACACCTGTGCTGCTCAAACTGCTCTGCCTTATTTAGTATTCTGCGGATGTTTCACACGAATGCAAGAGATTAATAAAACGGACTTAAACGCCCCGTGTCTCAGTATGGTACAATGTATAACAGTCGTGCTTTGTCTCAGTGTGTGATGGTTACAAGCTAAAGTTCATGCTGGGAGTCTACATTTCACCCAAAGAGTTAAATGTGTGTAACAGCCAGATGAGAGCATACTGACTGATTCAATTTGTATTTGCAGTGTTTTTGACAATCCTCCACCCCCCTCCTGACTGACTGTAATCTGAATTATGTCTTTTCATTTGCCAGGACCTTAATGGCAAGCTAGCACAGCTTGAGTTCCTGTTAAAGATCTGGCCTGAGCTAAAAACTAACAAGAAAGGTATTCACATTTAGATTTCTGTTACAGCATTTCTCCATGTGGCACAAGGGCCTGAAGGTAAGAGAAGTGACCTTGTGATCAGAAGGTTGCCTGTTCGAATCCATGGAGCAGCAGCTGGGAAAACTGAGCAAAAAAGTTGTGCTCTCCCCTCCTCTTTCTCCTTAACGTGCCCTTCAGCAAGGCAGCTAACTCCCAGCAGCTCCGTTAGGGATGCTCAGTGGCTAACAGCAGCTCCCACGTATGAACATGTGCATGTGTGTAACCTTCACAACTAACTACTCCCCCAGTGTTGCTGTAAATCATGTATTCCTTGTCAACTTGCCTGATAGAATATGCAGATAGGAGTTTTAGTTATTATTTCTCCTCTGGAGGCAGAAATATTCGTATTGGTTGAGTTAAATCTCAATGGGCGGAGCCAAAGAACCAGTTTTTCGAAGTGCAAAGCAGAAACTCGCTTTACGGTAATTCAATTCATCATTTGGCTCTATACTCCTCTATAGTTCCCTTCTGCTGTCTTGATTGAGAGCTTCAGACAAAACGGTATTTGCTTAGAGGCATATACATACAATAACATACCGCTCTGTAGCAGTACGTACACCTGAACATGGCAAGGCATGACTCCCCCTGCACTCCTTCCCTTAATTTAGGCCCCGTTTCATTAGGGAGCTTAGATAAACTCGCCGCACATGGCAACGTGTCGATGGAGAAGAAATAACGATGGCGACTCGAGTTTCAAATTCCTGACCACTTGTCCTGAACTCCAGAGCAGAACTCCCTCATGAACAAAGGCTGTGATGACAAAATGTCCATAAATACAGCAGGAGGGTAATGAGCGTTTAGGTTGTGGCCTGAAGAAACATGGGGATACACAAATATTCCTTTACACTAATTACTCCCAAGATGACTTGTAAGAAATAATAATAATAATGAGCTTTATTTGTACAGCAGGTTTTCGAAAACAGAGTTTGCAAAACGCTTTACAGAGCATGAAAACAAGAGATTAATAATAATAATAGATTAATCAATTACAAATAAGAAAAAAATAAAGCATCTTAAAAAAAAAATTTTTTATTAGAGATTTAAAAGACTGAAGACTTATCTTGGCATCATACAAAAAAGAAAAAGACTGAATTAGTTTTAGGTCATGTATTAAACTTGTTTATTCAGAATGGTAATCTGCATTGTGAAGTATTGCATTATGCATTATATGCATTATGGGTGTTGATTTCCATGACGTTTGATCAAAAACAGCAAAGCTAATAATTAGCCAGAGAATAAAGCTGAGGGAAGTTATAGCTCAATTAATGCAGACTGCAAATCAGGGCCACCAACGCACAAACAAGACTTTTTAATGGTGTTATTTCCAATCAAGTGTGTATAGGATAAGTACGGGTTATTAAAACGTTGGACAGCCAGTCAGCTTGGCAGTCTGCTGCAGTATTAAACAATGCACAGGGCACTTATTATGGGCTATTAAAAACGGGTACAGATGTGTGGTTATGTTACCCTCTATTTTCTCCCCGTTTTCTTCACCCTGTTTTTCAGATGAGTTAAGGCTCCATGTAATCATCACTACTGTTTGCAATAAGGGCCAGCCTGGCTGTTATTCCAGATGTGCGTTAACCTCTCTTTATCAATAAACTGAAGTGAAACTACTAGAGTGTGCCTAATTAGAATATGTTTTCTGAACAGGAACAGCACCAGGACGACAGGAATAACCGGGGCGGTTTGGCAGGCGGCGGTGTTTACCTCAGAGCGGAGCCATGCAGACGTTTGTTTTCGTGTCTTTCTGTTTTTCAGGGCCGTGTTTAATACGTATACGTTTGTTTTGCAAGTATCTTCATCTATATACTGCCAGAGCCTACAGAAGGGTTCATTGGGATAAATAGTGCACCGCTATTCTTATTCTTAAAGGTAAATCAACACATAAATTCTATTCCAAGCTTTTGTGATGTTTAGATTCACCGCCTGGGACTTTCAAATCATTAAACAAAAGACAATACACTGTGTCACCATTATGCTAGCTGACATATGAACAAATATTAATTTGTATACGTTTTGATAGCAGTAGAAAGAATGAGATGGAAACAATTAGCCATTACTTAGTGGAACATACAGTGAAATCATGTGTTGTCTTGGCATAACTTGTCTTAGCAAAGCAATTGATCTTGTTTAGACCACTTTGTCACTTTTAGTACAATAAACCCTTATTTAGATCATACGCTTATAGACCTATGCGGTGGAAAATCCACAATTTTGATGACGAAATGAAGTCGACTTTCGATGGCTCAACTGCTAGAAAAACAGCGCAAGAGCTATATATGGATTGCTCCCGATGAAAGATTAGTCTGGTCCTAAAGCCATTTATTGGCTGTGAAACCGCTTCATGTGTAGTTTTGTTTTACTTGGGTTAAGTTTCTCTGAGGTATAAAGTTCTATTATTCACATCTGAACTTATCGTGGCGAATATACAGTAAGAACTGAGTAAAGACTCATTTTGAACACTGGAATACCCAACGACTTCATTGTTCTTTTGCTGACTATCTAGTAGCTCACTGCGTAGAGTGTTGGACTGTCACAGCAAAGGTTGAGGGTTCAATTCCCACATGCACTCACACCTAGAAACAAACCACAACATGAATGAAAACAAAGTGCGGCAGGAAAAGCTGTTTGTGTTCTCCAACTCTGATATAAGGAGGTGAAGGAATGAAACTTTGACTTTTGTGTCATTCTTGATCATTTGTCAAGTTTTTAAAAAGTTCTAAATTGGAGGGGATGAGACGCTGTTCTCTGTTGAAGCCCTAAATGTGATTTAGGCTGATAAGACGGATGTATTTTTACATAGAAATCTCGCCCAGTGCAGCTTTAAGGTCACATACACATGTCGATCATTTATCTTATCTTATCTTATCTTATCCAATATACGACAGTAGAGTTGAAATTCTTCATTGCCAACCTTGCAACCAATAGTAAGGAGTGCAAAGGTTAAAACAGTAAGAGTTATAATAACCATAGCTCTGATCATGGGGGATAACGTGAAGAAAGTCTGTTTGAATTAAATTTGTATCTCCTGTGTGCTAATTATTTTGACCAAAGCTACAGTATTTTCTTTTCAGGTCTACGCAGTAAAAGCATAAGAAAGCATTTAGAGTGTTGAAGCACTGAGGCACTCCTGTAAAACTCCAAGCCAGCTGGATACAGCTGATTTTACAAGCCTACACTGTACCATTAAATTAAGTGCTGTGCTGTATACTTGAAAATATTTTGTTTTAAGGTAATTTACTTGGGGAAAAAAAGCACAAATCATTGCGAGATTTCTTGAACTGCAAAAAAACTACAAATACACAACAAAAATAGCACCTCATCTGCATTATTTATACTTTTCTACTTCTCATAAATCGCTGCCCTTACTGCAGATTATGGAGTTTCAGCATTCAAGTACAATTACAAATCTAATTGTCACATGACAGATATACTTCAGATGTACTAATTTTGTTTACAAAATGGCTACATGACGTAAAAACTAAGATAAATAAGAACAACAAGTATCCGTCTCTATCTCCAAAAGAACATGACATCATACAAACCGGAATGTCGAAACCGATCCAATATTCCCAATTTACTGCTGCGTGGGTCACGACATTCGGGAGTTTAATTGTCTACAGCCGATATGGTTACTGGGATTAATTTCCAAGTGTATGATGTCACACATTGGCAAAAAAGCTGAAACGTGCCAGCGAATGACCGCTCTCAATGACTAATCTGAACAAACCACTGCCAAAATCCACGAGCAACACGGAGCAAAGTTGCCTACCGACTTGATAGTTTCATGATGAAACTTTCTTGGATGAAGTTTCTTTTTTCCTAAGGGGTCACAGCTGACACTTGAATTAAATGTCCGTCAACATACATGCTTATGAAATATGTTGCGGGAGATACTTCAGCGATCAAAGTGGATTTTAAATCACCCAAAAGTTTAATTTCAAGTATTTCCTCTCATTAGAATGGAAAGAAACCGTGTTGGACTGTAATATATTTGCCACTCTGGCATGAAATGACCAATCTTTCACTACATAATATTAAGTATGCCAGTACAAATATTGATCTATAGTATGAGTCTACTGCATGAGTTATGTATGGGACTGTTATACCACAACATCATTGTAAAATGTAAGAGACGTAATGCCATGTACTAACATTTTCCTAATTTGACTTATTGCAGGGAATGTCACTTTATTGACAAAGTAGTAACAATTAATGCGGTTTCTCTCACACCACATTAATCAGCTCAAAACACTGGACACTCTTGACCCAGGTATTACACACACCCATTTCTGTACCGCTCTCTCCCATTCTGCCCACACTTTTAATTGATTTCCTGAGTGTGCTATTTTTCTACCTTGAGCTGTAAATGAGGATGAAAATAGTGCGCAGCCAATCTGGCAAAAGTGCAAAAGCTCAGTTTACTCCTTAAGGTTTTTATTTTTATTTGCAAAGATGAAAAATATGAGGTCTTCACACTGTAAAAGTAGTGATGTTTTAAGCATGCACTGAAGAGCTAGATCAGGGATAGGCAACCGTGTGCCGAGAGTCTGCAGGTTTTCATTCCAACCAAAGACCGCACCAGGTGATTTCACTGATTAGCTCCTCCCCTCTGGCTGAAGGTGAGCTAATCAGTGAAATCACCTGTTGCTCTACAAAGTGTTCAAGAAAGAACTGCCTGCAGTACCAATGCAGGATAGATGCAGGAAGCTGTGAAAGCATGAACAGGGACTTTCTATTCAAATGAAGTATTTTTCCTCAGAGCTGTGTGATACCATTTATAGGTAGCAATCCATCACTGTCATTTTGAATGGTCTCAAGGTTATAACAAAGTCATTATCAGCGTGATTCTGATTAGAATTTGGCCTGTTTGTGTGACAGGGAGTTCCCCTGGCTTTGGTGCTGCTCACCCACTCTCTCTCTCTCTCTCTCTCACCCACTCTCTCTATCTCTCTCTCACCCACTCTCTCTCTCTCTCTCACCCACTCTCTGTAAGCTGTAAAACCGTCATTTCTAAGCCATATTGCGTGAGAATAGTGGCGGATTGGCAAAAGGGGAAAAGTCTCATCTTACCATAATGAGTGCAAATATTCCTGCCACAGTAAACATGAATATAAACAACATGTCAAATTTATCAGCAGGCATTTCACAATTCTACATTTGGAATGGTAAAGGCAGGAGGTTTTACATAATCTGCAGTGTTTTCCACCTCTTTGTATTGTGTTATAAGCTGGTGGGACACAGTAGCGTATTATAAGATACGCACACACGTTGGAATCCAGTAACTCCTCAGGGGTATTTGGTTTGGACGGACTCGACTTTTCTCCGCTTCTTTGACATCTTTGATTGTTGAACTTCTTGGATATTCAGTTAATTAAAGGTTGAGAAAATAGTCCGGTTTCTCTCTCCTCGGTTACGATACGTGCAGCAGTCATGTCATTCCTTTGCCCCTGTACCAGCCATCCACTGCAGCTAACCCACCTTACTGCTCATGCCTCTGTCGTTCTCTATCAATAAATGATATAAGAAATGACATCTGCAACCTTTTGCCAATCTCTACTTATTGACACATGCTTTTAAACTTTGACTGCTGCTGTTGTTTTTCCCCGAGATATCCCCAAAAGTTTTCTAGAAAATGAAAAAAATACAAAAAAACGTAATTCTTTGCATGTTTCACTGTCTCCTGTCTCCATCTGGTCTGTGAAATGACTGATGACAGACGGCCATAAACCACTTGGCACCGTTCTCTTTCAAGGTATTATTGTGTGCACAAAACCTCTACCACAAAACTGAAGGATTTATGAAGTGAGACAGACTGAGAAGGATGAGCTTGGGCTTTGACCTGCGTTCACGTGGGGAGTTTACCGCAGGAAAGTTACACAACACTGGATACGCCGAGACGTGGCCAATAAAAAGGCAATTTGTCCGTTTGCTTCACTCTTTTTGTAAGAGATCTGCAGGGCTTAAGACGATTTCGATAGCGGGAGCTGTCATTAACTCAACTACTTCCTCGGTCAGATACAGGTACATTACATTTTATTTATCCGTGTCTCATAAATGTCTAATGTGTTTATAGCCCGGCGTATTTGGTGACGCCCGAACAGATACACTTTCCCAAAGAAAACACACTTTCTGCCGTTTAGAAGGTGTAAATACTGAATTCTGAGCCGCAGAAGCTATTCCCTTTCTCATACTGGTGGAAATGGACAAATACCTCCGCCATGTGTTACCAATCAAATGGAAATGATGGAATTAAAATGAAACGGGGCACCGAGATAACCGTTTAATTAGCTGCGCTGCGGTAGCGACCAAAATGACACCCAAGAATAAAATCATATGGTGTATTTCCTTTCGCCAACAAGACTATTGCATGACCGTCGCTTTCCCCCCCCAAAGGTTTCTTTCAAAGCTCTGCAGCAAAGGACTCATTTCACGCCTGTTATATGACTATACCACCTGGTGCCTTACAGGGGAGTACATGCGTGGGAGCGGGGATATAGATTAGATTGAAAATGTAGATTAGATGGGATTTTAGTAGGGTTTCCTATCCACCGACGCCCGAATAAAGAATGTCAACGTATCAAGAAAGATCTGATTCATCGAATAGCTGACCGACATTAGCTTTTTTTTACACACATTGGCGTTTAAGAGCCATGAAAGGCATTCGGTACTACCGTGGCGAGGCCTAAGGAAAATAAAGAAATCTCTCACCTCAGCCTAAACACGGGAACGTACGTAGTAGCACAAGCACATAAACAATGTGAAGCTGGAACGATCGCACAATTTCAATCAGGCTTCGTAGCCATAACACAAACGGAGAGTCTTCCGGGAGCGGGGCAGGGCCTCCCGAAGTCACATTCAGGTTTACACTGGGAGAGCGCCGCTCGTCGCCTAATCACCCCTCATCCCCCATGTGATGAAAGGCCAATTAACAAGATGGTGAACATCACTCTCATAATGCAACCAGCATTGCTCTGTCATCAATTTCTCATTTAGAGCTTCCTCCCTGCTGGCTGTGTGCAGCGGTGCCAAGTAAAAGTCCAGCATCTATCTATCTATCTGACAACAGAGAGGGGGTTTTCAGACAGGGGCCCCAAAATCTGAGAGCGTTCAGACTGAAATGGTTTCTAAATCAGAGTCCAACTGGATAATTCATCCAGGATATTCTCAGGGTTGGAGAAGAATGGATTACATGTAATTGGATTATAGTAATCTGATTGCAAAAAAATCAATACTAGAATCCCTTAAAAACACAATAATCTGATTACATGTACACTTGGAAAAATGTCTGCTTTAAAGAGCTGCTAACCCTAAAATAATGTCATTAGTCTGGTTTTCAATGGAGAGTTTTAGTGTCCCATGATGATCTAAATGCTGCTTCAGACACTTTCCCACCCTGACAAGAGTCAAATTCTGGGGGAAAAACTGGATATTTGTAATTTTGTTTGAAATGAAAATGGAAAAATTGAAAGATTTTGGTCGAACCCTTTTCCAGACTCCAGTACTTTGGAGCAGATGAAGAAAGATACGTTAGGTGTGGAACGTTACAACACAGCGAGTAGGCAGGAAGTCTTTAACATTCCTGGAAAGTCAGTGACCCCACTAAATCCCCACTGTGACCTTTTGGCCACAGGAAACTCCTGACTGTCACCCCTGGAGGATGAGTAAGTGGCATCGGGCGTTTTGTTCCCACACAGTGTGTCACACCAGTGCTACTCAAAGCTGCCATACAGTCAGATTCATGCTTCACTGAAAACAAAGAGGCAATAATCAAATCTTTACTTTGAGCCTTTACTTATACAGTTAAGGGTTTTTGCTGGGCATGCAGTAATGCTCTGCTTCTTAATATGTCTTCTAATATCTCTAATCCAATTTAGTTGGTTAGATCTACATCATATAAATCACCTCTACACATCATCATCGTCACAATTGCACATCCTTCATTTGACTACAATGGGGTTTTTTAAGCTCTTAAAGTCGGAATGAAATGAAAACTGACTTTTTCACCTTGTTTGCTAATTCTCCATATCATATCATAACGTATAATTATTTAACAATAAACGCCATAAAATGTACTGTACAAAATATTAACATTCTTGCACTTTTATATCAAAATCCCTTTAACTTTAACTTCCTAGAAAATGGCGTATCTTTATCGGTATCACAGATTTTGGAACAATCCCCCCGCTCCGCACCTCCCATCATATAAGACCTGCAACTTCACAACTTTCAAAGTGACAGGAGTGGCAACATGGTATGTCCCTTCTTTTTTGCGTCCTGCTGGCTGGACCTTAATCATTTAGAAGAATCTGGAATCTGTGAAGCTCCAGATTACAGTATGTGAACAGTCCCTCCTTCCTGCCCAACATCCTGTTTCAACAGGAAATATGTTGAATTACGGAAGCAAAACATAATCAAAATACTGTTTCTTGTCACTTTAATATGTGCTTTGTTTCAATGTTTATTACAGTATGTGTTGTACACTGATGTCTGTTTAGCATCCAGAGAGGCCAAAGAAAAATGTCTAGCTTGTGTGCTTGATAAAGCTCTATTCTATTCTATTCTATTCTATTCTATTGGCTTTGTGTGTTCCTGTGTAGCTTAATGGGCAGAGCAATGGTGCTAATGCTGCTGCCCTTGTTTGGTGTTAGATTCCCTTGCACCACTGGATGTTATTGTGTGTGAAACAGAGCGTCTCTCCATCTTACAGTGCATCAAGACAAAGTGAAAGTTTATCTCACTAGTTCTCAGAAAGCCCTCTTGGCTTCACGATCAAGGAAAGCATTCCAGTGATTCAACAGATATTGCACTGAAACACAGCTTCACAACATAATGTGTTTAATATCGCTTCCTCTGTTGAAAAGCTGTGAGCTGCGAGACGAGCCAGGGCTTCGCTTCCTGCGATTGAGTGCTGGCCTGTTGTTTTTTACCTGCTCAGACAATAACTTGGCACCAACACTTTGGCTATAGGAGATGTGAACATGTGCAAATGCAGCAGCCTGTGTGTGATGCAGTTGTATATACAAAAAGCAATAGGTCATTTCTGAAAGGGGAAGTGGGCTTGTGAGTTTCAAACCTCTGGACCGGCTGAAAGAAACGTGACAGGAAAGCTGAACGATTAACGCTCTCCCTTGAGCGACACATCTATCGCCTTATTGCTCCAGTGACGCTGCTCAGTTTCTCAGTAGAAGACTGTGATTGTGCTGGGCAGCACCCAGGTGTAAATGTGTGTAATGTCTGTATGAATGTGAAGCAGGGTGTTGCTGGAAAAGAGCAAAACTAGAAGTCACTCTGTAGAGCGCAAACCTCCGCCAACGCTGAACAATCCTCCAACTCTCAAAGCTGCAGCCTCCGTAACGGTTCATGTTTGTTTATCGTTCGTCTTCTGGGTTTGATTTTCCGACAAAATAACACATGAATGCAATTTTGTTTAGCAGTGGACTTGGAAGTCCCGGACGTTGGACTTTCCCACCGGCACATGAACGCAGCGTAATAGTTATGGCTAAAAAACAATAATCGTCTCATGGCGGAAATCCCAGATCCGGGTCGTCACCAAACATCGAATCGACTGATCTGCCCGCCAAATTTCAGCCAGATCCGTTCATAACTATCTCGCTAACAGATGGGGGTGAAAACATCAACTCCTTCCAACGTTGTTGGCGGAGGTAACGCCGTAAATACCCTCAAATGATTTACAGACGCAGAGAGTTCATACTATATGCTGGTGACAGTTACATTACCCGACTTCCTGCACTGAAACTAATCCTGTCCACACAGGGCTAATGACAGCCGCCATGTACGGTAAAAAGTCATTCGATGACAAAATTGGAGAGGACAGATTTTTGCAGAACACAGAGCTTCTCCTGGTCATGTGACCGGAGCAGCAGGAACGTTTGGGGCTTGAATAGGACAGATTGTGTCACGTTGACAGTTCTGTTTACAGTTACCTAACTGTGTGTGTGAAGTTTAAATGTGGACTGGGACAGGAAGTGGATTTTCGTAAAAAAATGTCAATGATCAAAAAACCTTTTTACATGACACGGTTGTCACATCCAACCAGAAATAACTGAGACCGGTGTGTGGAACTGTGTGAATGTGAAGCATTATTACAACTAATTGTAAGGAAGTGCATGGGACAACAACGTCCAGGCAACTCCCAAATACAGATTCTCATTACTGATCATGTCCTTGTCATTAACAATTCATCATTTTTGTTCACTTTACTATCAGAGCCATGTGCTGCCCTCATTAAAATGGGTATCCAAAGCAAAGAGACTGCCACAGTAAGCCAGGCAACGGAGTTACAGTGTGAACTGTCGGGTTTAGGAATATATCACCTCTGAATAAATCAAACCACAACTCTGTTTACGTTGGCCCGAGATCACATTGGTCTGCACCGCTGCCATGTAATGTGGTAACACCTATGTGAAGTCGTGTGAAGAGTTCTGGGAGCCATATGTGGAATCTGCTAAACGTCACGGCGTGTTTTAATAAAAGGTTTGACTTTCTCTAAATTCATTTTCAACAAATGTGATGAATGGCTTCACTGCCAAGTATCATTTCGGATAATAAACCATCGCATCTGTGCACTGGATTGGACTGCTTTTGAATGCGATCCATGCTTTTGCACGCAATTGTAGTCTCTAGCAGGTGCTGTAAGCAACGCATGCATGAAGACTGTTTTATGTATAATGTTTTTGTTATTGCGTTACTACACTGTGAGATCAGATGAACAGGTTTCCATGATTGGGAGGTCATTGGGAGGTTTAGAGCCCAAGGGGACTGCAATCTAATATGATTTTTTTGTTTATTAGTGCTAAATAAAATGGTGGATTAACTATTATCTGTTTTTTCCCTTCAAAGACCCTCTCTTACCACATCTTTGCATCTTATCATGCTGCATCCCTTATGTACCCCGAGGGATTAATAGTCTATCAGTCACATTTGCTTGTCACAGAAAGAAGTGAAGTAGGATGGATTGTGCTGTTCGGCCCAGCTGCTGCCGGTTAGTGATGAATGTACAGGTACCGTCGGTGGAACGGCGGCGGGCGGGGAGCCAGTAATTACCTGGACTTAACAACAATATACACTGGCGCTGGTTCACACTCTGTAAAATATCCTAATATTTACTCGATTATTTCCACCGTTTCTTTTGGAAATTACGGCCCTCGTCTCTCTCTCCGACCTCCCGAGAGACATTCTTGTTATTCCACAGTTGCTGCTCTCTACCTTTGATTCCACATATCCACATATCACCCCTGTGCAACCCTGCCCTTTAACCTCGCATAGTAAATTCTTTGCGTGCTCGGGTACCTCGGCCCCGTGGGACCTTTCCGACGGCTTCTAATTGCTTATCCTCGTCTCCGTACGGACGTTCGTGGCATTGCAATTGCTGTGTCGTATAACTTTATGGGCCTTACGTCGGGCTTGGAGGAGGACCGGTGCCAAGGAATATATGGGAGAGTCTTTGTGGCCTCCTTGTATGTCTTGGACATGAATGCAGTCATGAAGAATAGAGCTAGTCGGGTCAAGGGCTCTGTGAACCAGGGCAGTCTGAGTCTGAACGCTTGTTGTCTGACTATGTTATAAAATAGCTGTTTTATACTAGAATGAAAGGGAATGAAAAGGGTCTGTGGCAGAACTTTATTGATAACTGATGGATCAGTGTCTCGTGGCTTCACTGTGGTTAAATGAAAAGCAAACGACAACACAGTGAACACAGGACAACAGAGCTTCTGTGCAATTTCTGGTGTAGAGGCAGAGATTTGGTAAGTTAAAGTAACAATCTGTGACATTTTCATATAAATAAAGTCTGTCTTCCTCCTCTCTATCACGGATTGATATAACACAACAGTGATTCAAGCTATATCCAGTTCATGAAAGTTTTAACATTTGCTGTTCTAAGCACCCGGTGTCTGGTAGGACTTTCCCGGGAAAAATTATCCGGGAAGTGATGCGGGAAGTGATGCGTTTTACGTATCCGGCAGCAGCGACAGCAGTTTGTTTGTAATAAACAGAAGAAGAACTGGGTAGTTAGCATGAGCAGTGATAGCCAACATGGCTGAACAGACAAAGAAAAGAGCGCCACCTACAGAAACTCAAACTGCATCAACAGAGAATCCAAGCTCCGCCCACACTGTTTGATTGACAGGTGATCTCTGGGAAGTGCAGTGCAGAAACACAAACGCAGTGAGCGCTGAGCAACAAAGATGGAGACTAAATAAAAAAGTCTGATACTTATGCCGTTTTAGTACTTCTAAATATATATTGTAACTAACACCATGAAATCTGACACATAGTTTTTAATTTGATCAATGAAATGAAAATGCTGTACAGTTCTCCTCTCTCATGCTCGGCCACTTTGAGCTGACACAAATAAATGCAGAGTCAGGACTTCAGCCTACTCCATCCAAGTTTGTCCCAACGCTCCGCCTCCACGTCCTTGATAGTCCTGGTCCAAGCCCTAGACCACACGCTCTTATCCTGGGAGTCCTGGTGTCGGCGTGCGGTCCAATCAGGGCGGCTC
>OMLI01087992.1:0-10185 GCA_900302605.1 Rondeletia loricata
CGCAGTGCATAAACCCCTCATTACAAAGACCAATGCACATTTGAGTGGGCGAGTGCATGTGTGGCGTACACCAAGAGAACAGTACAGGCCAGAATGCTTGACCCCTGCAGTGAGGGGGTCCGGTGGCTCTGTTATGCTGTGGGGGGCATGGCGTGTGTGTGTGTGTGTTGTACCTCTCCTCACGGTTCTGGCCCACACACACTCGTCCTCCGTGGCGCGGGGTGGGGTTGCTGCAGGAGCGCTGCCGAACCTGGAAGCCGATGCCGCAGCTGGTGCTGCAGGGAGACCAGGAAGTCCAGGGGGTCCACGCTCCGTTTCTAGGGAGACAAAATTGTCAATGGTAATGTAACTCTGAGAGTGTAAAAATCCAATGTCAGTGTTTATATCAGTCCACAACCATCAGAGCTAATTTAAAGCCCCCATGAAATGACAAAAAACTTTTTTTTTACCTTTTTGCCGATGTTGTACACCAATAGAGGCCAAAACAATGACAAAACATTATGATTTCTAGCAGTTTTATATCAAAATTAACAGACCGTCTCTTGCCGGTAAACAGCACATTTCTGTTGATGACTCATCCTGCACTCGGGGGCGTATACAAAAATGTAATCCAATGACATTTTTATAACCGTTGGAATTATTCCCCCCACCCCCCGCAAATGTTTTCTAGCATGCAACCTCAGTTCAGCTAGCAACATGGGACGAAGGTACGTTTTTGGCTGCGCTTCACCTAAAACTCTTTTCCCAGATGGGGGTGACGGAGGTGGAGAATAGTCCTCCACAACCGTGTGTAGACTACTGTCCATGTTTGATCTGAACGGGTTTGATGTTGATGCACCCACTTCCTCGATATCTCATTAATATTCAAATAAGTCCCTCCCGCTGACGCTTCCCACCCTAACTTTCTGTTTCATTCGGAGATACATCAATACACATAAGCAAATCACGCTCTCCATGCCACTTCATGGGGTCTTTAACACTTTTGGATTGCTTTGAACTCTATGTGTGAACAAATAACACTCTAATCAACACTTGTGATTTGCTGCGATGTTGTGCTGTGAAGGTGCAATTAACTCTCGAAGAATTAAATTAAAATGTATTAATTCAAATTAAAAGTAAAGGGCATATGTCAAACACAAAGTTGCGTGGGCAAAAATATAGCCAAATTAACTTTAGCATACTTTATTTATTTGTATAGCAGCTTTTCAAAAAATTCAGTTTGTAAAATCAGGCAACAGAGAAAAAAGAAATTAAAACAAGAGATTACATAAAATTAACCAATGATACATTTGTAATCAAAATAATAATCACAATTATTTACAAAAACAGAGCCCCTGGGTAATGTAGATGGATTTAGATGGATTAGATAGATAGATAGATAGATAGATAGATAGATAGATAGATAACGAACTGGATGGATAGGTGGATCTCCACAGTATTTACCTTGAGCAGTTGGCGACCTCAACACTGATCCCGTGGCACTGCTGGCCACCACACTGAGGGGCGGGGTTATCACAGGCTCGCGTCCGACACAGACAGGACCCTGCACTGCCTCCGTCATTATGGCTACAAGTCGACCAGCCCGACCAGGCACCAAAACCCCCGTCGACCGTCACATTACGGACCTGTTGGCAATTCAGAAGGCCGGAAATAAAACACCCAAGGGGAATGGTTTTTCTCCCATCTTTGTTCATTGCATTACAGCGATGCTCTTAGAAATGTGTTGCTTTGGGAAACCAAGGCCAAAAAGCTACAGTAGATGCAAACAGGAATCGATTTACCTCAAATAGCTGTGAAAACACCTATACTACATCATCTACAGCACATCCAAAATGGTTTCGTTATGAAGGACATGAATGAGCTCAAGTAAGATCTATGAAAACTGACACGAGAAATGATGACAATCCCAAATTGCAAAGGAGAGGGGGGGTATGCTGTGAATCAACACATTCAAAGGACAATAACGTGAGGAAATAAAAGTACCCACATAAAGAGACGTATTTAATATGAAGCAAAAGAGAATAACACAGGAAGGCTTCAATATTACAGGAGTAATGAGTTACAAGAGATGTCCTGGGCATGCGAGCTAAATACGAAAAAGCACTGGTGTGAGATTCTAAACTGCAGGTGATATGAGCCATGTCGCTGCTACATTCCAGGGTGATTTAAAAATGCAAAGAACATTTCCACACCAGGAGAGGAGAAAGCGTGATCATCAGCTGCTCTGGCAGAGGCAGAAATAACGTCTGCCCTCCGCTCCTACTGGTAATTGAACTCTGCCGCGTGTCTAAATTGGGGCCGCTTGGCTAAGACAGAAAACGGGCTGCCTAGAAAGCAAACAACTAGAAAGAGACAGACAATATTGCGTCTCTTTCACCAAGCCATTAACATATTTCTCTTTACTGGGGAGACAAAGAACCGTATAATTTCAGTTAATAAAATGGGAGAATAGAAGGCAGGAACGCCACAAAGAGGGTGATAGATTTATTCCGAAGGCAGATGAAAAGCACTTGTGTTTCATGCGCATCATAGGGGAAATAATTTCTTTTTCAGACACTGTGGAATTACAACAGAACACTGTGACAGCATGTTTTCTTTTCAGAGTCGGGCTTGATACATACACCAAAGATGGTTACTCTAAAGTTACTTTTAGGTGAGTCAAGTTCCTTACAAAAACATTTTTTGAGCAGAAAGTTCAATTTCACCTGAGTTGAAACCTAGACAAAAACATACAGTGCAGTGACTAAGACTTGTTCCATTGTACCTTCTCTGAAACCGCAGAAAAACAAACTTTGGACGTTTTGCTTGTTTCCATACAGGAGTCGAGTCTGTGGTGCCAGATGGCGTTTGTGAATAGGCTGGTAAAGCGTTTTTCCAGTCTCTGCCTACACACTGTCTAACTTCGTGTGAACACTTTGACTGGCTTCCAACTCCAGTCTTACACACTGAAGGACATTCAGCCAAGTTAGCCTTCTTCAAACTGTCAAATTAAGACTAAGTCATCTAACTCTTGTCAAAGACGACTTCTTGTTTTTCCCTTTTTCTTTCTTGGCGTTGAACTGTTGAAAGCATAAACATTTTCCAATTCTGGTCTGGCATCACAACCTCTATTGTAGTCAATTGTATAGCCGTTTATCTGTCAGCATACAGGTTATTACTGCCAAAGTTAATTCATGCTCATTCTAAATGGATTTCACCTGGTTAGACCGAGGTTAAGTGAGTAAATACATATTCCCTCAGCGGTGTGGGCTGTGGTGTGTGCCTACCTGACAATACATCAAAACTGCTGGGAACATGGGTTTCATCTGTGATCTGACCCCTGCATTTATAACAACAATAAGCTGGCAGTCATGATACTGTCAGTTCTTTCTGATTATAGCTAGGTGGAAACATGACTCATACCTGGGGCTCTATTTTCGTGACGGCGCATGGCACATGGTGGGGCTTTGCGCCGGCGAAGTGGCATTTTTGTTGGGCGCACAGGTTTTTTTCTCACCTGCGCCCATTTGGTATTTTGGTGCCTCGCCTAAGCGGGAGTAGAGGCACGGTAGGGGGTGTGTCAGTAACGATCAAGCAGCGTAGTGCAGTTCTGGTGTCAAGGATTACAGGGATTTGTGCTTGTGTCTCCTGCCGTCTCAAAAGTGCACGGCACAAAGTGCAGTCTGTTCTGTTCTATTTTTGTGGCTTTACCACGCAATGTGCGCATGAACAGATCAGTTACCAACCTTTAAATTTACTATCTATTTATTATTTATGTATATGACATTGCTTTTAAGTAATTTTGGTTTTAATCTAATTTAATCCCTGCCCATGCTGCACTAACTTCTTTTATTTTATTGTCTTGTCTTTTATGTATTGTGGGAGCTTTACTGGACACCTGAATTTCCCCTAGGGGATGAATAAAGTATCTATCTATCTATCTATCTATCTATCTATCTATATGTTGGTCAATTTGAATTTGATATAAATCCCTCAAGCAGGAAAAAACAAGATACATTTTTTTTCATTCTAACTATATACACAGCATCTATCAACTGTCAGTATGCACCCTGATACACGGAGTGGGGATGGTGGAGGCGGCTGCATCCTCTATAGATGTCAGAGACTGGCTGGTGGATGCCCCCCCCCCCTCAACTGTCCCTGCGGTTCGCCGCCAGCTTCTGTTTGGCTCTTCGCCTAATATCATTGAACTGTTTCCTACACTGGGCAATGGTTCTCCTAGGACCAGAGCAACATGGTAACCAAATGTATTATCTCCTCCCAAGCTAATTTAACACCATCTGCCCTCTGCGGCTTATTTAAGGTGCCATGTATCTCCCACACAAGGACATCAGTTTCCTCTTGGGAGAAGCCTTTGTGGCGGATCCGCATCCGGACTGTTCTCTTCCATCACCAAATTGTTGGAGAGAACACACTACTTTTAAGGGGGAGGAAAATAAGTGATTTATTTGGTCATGATGACGCGAGCCCCTACCACACTGATAATGTATTCCTACTCATCCCACCCCGTATCACACGCCTCTGGCGTCCTGTGCACTTGCACCTTTGACTGCGCTTTTCCCCGTGCACCATTGATTCACAAAAATACATGTCCTGATTTTGCTTCCTCCACTCTTGGTGGTTATCATACTACTTAGTTAACACACTATATCAGCTAAGCTAACTGAGTCCT
Source organism: Rondeletia loricata (assembly GCA_900302605.1). Classification (NCBI taxonomy): domain Eukaryota; kingdom Metazoa; phylum Chordata; class Actinopteri; order Beryciformes; family Rondeletiidae; genus Rondeletia; species Rondeletia loricata. The sequence goes on from OMLI01087992.1 coordinate 4,673, forward strand.
GGTTGTGTTGGCTCCTCGGTGGGGAAAATGCCAAAGCGCTCGTTACAGAAACGCTCCGATTGGCTGAAGGAGTTGTTGGCTCCAGTCCAGTGCGATAACAAATGTTGAGTTGCGGCCAGCGGTGACTTGGCAAACTCAGAATGTGTGTGCCTGCGTGTGCACATGTACTGGACGTGTGTGTGTATATGTGTGTGTGTACATCTGTCCCTATGCACATGTGTGTACATGCGTGTGCATATGTGTGTGTCTGCGTGCATATGTGCATGTGTGAGACAGTGCTGGCCAAGTTTCTGCCAGAGCCGCGTTAACAGATGCCACTGGGCGCTTGGTGGCTCTAGTGCCAAATATTCCTGTGAACATGAAGCCACATAAAACGGTACGGCGGCACTCGACACCCTCCGTTGTGACTGGCTTGAAAATGATGTCTGTGATACCCTGAAAAAGCGCCGTTTCATTTAGCAGAGCCGTGGTGAAATTGATAGGCTTACCTCTCCCTAATACCGCTCCCAAATCTGGGGCAAGGGAAAATAAATGGATGGGCTGTTTTGCTAATGAACAAGTAGAGAGAGGTGAGTGATTGAGGCAGCGCTCTTGATCATTCACGGGGTGCATTTCGCTCCGTTAAGTCAAGTTGTTCAGTCCCGAGGTGCCTTTCCGTGGTGAGAATGTGTTTCTCAGAGGTTTTTAGGGGCTGTTGCGTAGAAGTTGCGAGTGTGTATGAAAAGAATACAGAACAGGCTGTAGCTATCAGAGAAGAGGAGCACAGAATAACTGCGAGTATTATATTCATGTGGAGAGAACAGTGAGCATGGAGGCAGAGCAAGGATAATTGTGTTTTATACCAACTTTCAGTTTCCTCTGATGGGCAAAAAACTAAGCAGAGACAGAAAAGGAAGCGAATAACAAGCAAGTGAACCAAAATGATTAAAAAAAAAGAGGTATGTACGGTTCGGGGAAGCATTTCCACGGTACTCACAGGGCACTTGGTGATGCTCTGCTCCCACTGGCTCATTCTGACGCTTTCCTCCAGGGTGGTGCATTTCTTCAGCACCAGATCCCAACCACAGTACGGGTCCCTGGCCCCAACACATGCTCTGGGGAAAGAGAGGAAGGAGCGAAAGGAGAAAAAAAAAGGGGGAAGAGCAGTTCCGTTTTAGTGGGCTTCAATTACTCTGTCAAGGCAGCGTGTATACAGATGGCTCCGCATTGTGGCAGGACATGAAATCAAACAAGATAGTAAGATAGGGAGGCGGGAGATAGGAAGGAGGGAAGAAATAGGAGACGATGGGGGAGAGAAGAGGGTAGAGAGAGATGTCAGGGGAAGAGAGTGGGAGAGGAGGAGGAGAACAGGAGGAGAGAAGCGGGAGGAGACAGGGAGAGAGGAAAGGAGAGATTAGGAGAAAGATGGAGAGGTGAAGAGGCAGAGAATTTGGGGGAGAAGGAAGACAGGCACGTGGAAAGAGAAGTAGAGGAGAGGAGAGGGAGGAGAGAGGGAGATAAAAAGGCATTGAAGAGACAGAGAAGGAGAGGACAATAAGAAAGGTGGGTAAGTTAGAGACAGACAGGAGATAAATTATGTTATTTTTGATTATGAGTGCACTGTACTTCTAGCGCTGTAATGCACTTAACACAATGTGCTGACTGATTATTCAGGTAATCTTCACGCAAGCACCAGGATTATGGCTTTGTGTTTGCAGAAATACATACATTTCTGATTCAAATCATCCCAACAAATATTCACTGTGAGGATAGCAGGAAGGAAGCCGGGTCTTTCTTTGACGTATCTGCCGCATCTGTTTATTGAGTGCAATAAAAAGCCTGACGTCACTCTTTTCATGCAAATATGAGGCCGCAGCGAACAGCACAATGACATACCTCTGAGCCACAGGCATCAACGCAGCCTGACGCGCCCATACTGAAATGTAACCAAAGTTGTCCGTGGGTGCCATAACCATGAACTGCACGCAAACACACACACACACACATAGCAACTGACGTAGCGTCTGGGTGGGTAACAAAAAGCAGAGAGTTACGGACAGTATCTGTTCAGACAGGGATATCGAAGGTGACGGCAGCAGGACAAGATGAAAGGGGAAAAGAACAAGGGAGTTATGCTGCCTCTACATCACCGGTCAGTGAACCACACAGCGCACACAGCCAAATACAGAGACAGCTGTCTAAACTTTCAAACAGGTAAACCTTAAGGAAATGTCAGTGATGAACTCTGTAGCTCTCACTATACCTGTCAGTCGGTGTGTGTGTGTGTGTGTGTTTCTGTCTTTGTCTCAACATAGAAACAAAATAAATTGTGAAAGAGGCGATGAAGTACAGAATAATTCATATGGCCGCAGGTGTAATATCAAGCCTTATCTTTCCAGTGTTTTCCAATAACATCGCATTGTGTGAGAGATATGGAACGCAGCCGTCATTCCTTTCTATATGCTATGATGGATTGGATCCCGATCTTGCGCTGAGCCTTCACACTCCAGCCTCTGTCTCGTGTTTTCTTTGCCAATATTTATGCCTTGACGGAGCGCCGTTGAGACAGACAGAAACTCGATACATCTGATTAACACACGCGCAGCTGCAGCAGAACCACGTGCGAGGGAGAAAAGTGCGTGAGAGAGAGAGAGAGAGAGAGAGAGAGAGAGAGAGAGAGAGAGAGAGAGAGAGAGAGAGAGACGGAGAGAGAGAGAGACAGCCGCGGGCACCTCGAGTGGCTCAGACAAAAGCTGATTTACAGGGTTTTAAATCTCAGCGAGGGCCCCTCACCACAGGCCTGGCCCTCTCAGATAAAGAGAAACTTATGAGAGAGAGAGAGAGAGACTTTAAAACTCCTTTATGTGCATGTTTGCTTTTGACAGTTCCCATTGAGATTAATGGTGCACTTGTGTGTGTGTGTGTGCGTGTGTTTGTTTGTGCATGTTCGCTCCACACTCACTCTCTGGTCTTGTGGTAGTTGCATCTCATAAGTGGGATCTTGATGACCTGGTCTCTAACACCCACATAAAGCTCACTACGGCTGTGCAGGATCAGCAGGCTTCGGATAGGCTGCCTCTTCCTGGGTGGGAACAACTCGATTTCCTCCAGTAGGCAGCTCCCCAGGGACTGATTCAGAGGGGAAAGCACCTTCCTGATAGTACCATAGTCTAGAAGAGAGAGGGGGAGAGAGGATTTGGTCACACAGACGAAGGAGGGGTGGGGTGTTTATCTGCAAGAGGAAAGGTAACCTCACTGTTGAAAAACGGAGGAGCGACGGAAGAAAGCGGCAGAGGAGGAAAGAGAGAGGGAGAGGCAGTGTAAGAAAAAAAAAATGGTGATGGGCCGATAGGGATGCAGAAGTAGAGGACAAACAGAAAGACGGGAAAATAGATCCTGGATGAGCAAAAAAGGTACACAAGCTGACGTGAACTCAGTGTGAACCACACAACAATCACTCCTTAATAGTGAGGCTCTGAAATAAGACTGTCAAAAAGACTGGTGGCCAGGCTTGGTAGTGCCATCAGCATGCAGTATTGTAGATGCAACCAGGGGATTGGGACGGTACCTGAATACATAAATTTTGGCCTAGTTTTCTTTCACGGGATGTTCCAAGAGAGGAAATTGCTTTGTAGTTCTGAAAGAGTTCTGAGTACCTCCTGACCTTTCAGTCAAGGTATGCCCCATGAGACTAAGTTAGGGGGAGATTTTCATTTGGGATGGAACTCAAACAAACATAATCAATTATACATGTAGTCCCTGGGGTGGAGAAAACGTATTTGGTGCACAGTGATGGCAACGGAACAAGGGTGAATTGCTAATACATAGTTACAAGGTGGGAAATAAAAAGCAAAAATAACGGCTCAAGTTTTTTTTCTTCTTTTTCTTAAGGCATATTTTACACTTCTTTTGGGGTGAAATGCTATCTGTATATTCTGGTGTGCCTTCAGTGAGACTCAACTCTGCAACTGGGTAGAGTTTTCAATACTGAACTGATCAGAGAAATTATGGTCTCTATGTGTCAGGTTCATGGTAGACAGTCCGCAAAATAGCGAACTTATCCTTTAACTGAATTCTCTTCAACCTGCCCGCAAGACTAAAATGCTACTGTGGGGCTAAAATAGTTAACGAGGGCTGAATTTAAAGTGAGCATTTTGTGAAATCAGCTACATCCCATGTGTGTATGCAAAAGGCTTTTGGGGAACACTACGCCACAACACCTTGACATCTTTGGACCTCAAGTGGAGCTATCAGGTTCCACATAATGGGCCCAATCAGCAGAGTGTGTTTAAGCTTTAATAGCATGTGATTAGCTATGTGTGCTAGCCGGCGCTAATGGCCTTGGCATTGTTTCAGGTGTTTTCATTAATGTCTGGTTAGCGTCCAGGGAACTCGCAGTGTGGGCAGCTCTGGTCCGACGCTGCATTGATCACAGCACCATGCAAACAATGAGAGGGGAGTTATTTTAGCAAGACGCCAAGCGCGGAGTTAGTGATCTGGAACAGATGTGTGTGTCTGTGTGTGTGTGTGTGTGTGTGTGTGTGTGTGTGTTTGTGTGTGTGCGTGCACGTTAGTGTACTTGTGTGAGGGATATCCCTAAAATAACACTGATGCTACAACAGGAAGATCATGTTGACATTACCCAGTAGGCTTATAATATATTAGCACATGTGAAGTCGGTTGCTACGTCCAAATTCTGTTCAGTACATACACAATCCAAGCGTAATACTAACCACACTGTTCAACGTAGACTGCAGCGTGTGGAAATTTTCCACATGCTACAAGGCTATTCCAACATATTACATTCAATCTGTACAGACGCCCAAAGGCTGATGTGGGTTTAGCGTCTCGATGATGCGTTTTCTGTGCTTGGCCAAGTTTACCATCACATTTTGTTGGGTAGTTTTTGACACTACTAATGCCTGGTTAGTATTTAGTTGCTCAAACAACACACAGGGAACATTATAACCTCCTAGCATTCACAGTACACTGATGTGAAAAGATAATTGCCTACTAGACCATTTTAAATCCAGTATGATCAAATAATCTACTGATCAGCAGTTCAGACCGGGCATATGTGTACGGGTTAAACCATAGCTGTCCTCTCTGTAACTCATGTTTGGCAGTGTATGCGTGTTATTCATTACCCGCCTGTCTGCTTTTGACAGATGACTGTTTGCAATTTCATGGTGTTTACAATCTCTCGGCGAGGGATCGTATGAGTGATATGTGGTGGTGATGTGTGTGTGTAGTTGTCTGCGTATCTATGTGGTGTTCTGTGTATGTGTGTGTTATACTGAGTGTATGTCTGTGTGTGCTGTCAGTGCATATGGAGGACATATGGAGGTAACGAGCGATCACATTCATGTCAGAAGACTCGAAGCTTTGATGTCCGCTCGGGACTACAGATCTATTGCCTTCATTCTTCTTCCTGCTGGCCTCTGTTTCCTTGTGTGCAGAGTGCAGTTGAAGGGCTTAAGAAGTCACACAGCTACAGCACACACATAGAAGCTTCCAAAAAAAAAAAATCACAC
>OMLI01088003.1:0-22062 GCA_900302605.1 Rondeletia loricata
ATATTTTCATTCCATGTAGGCTACTGCAGTGTTTGTGTTGTAAAGTGACTGCCTATATATACACCTTAATACCATGATACTTAAAGGCCCTATATGTAAGTTGGTACTCTTACTGACAGTGTATGACAGTGGCCGATAGGGGAACAGCAGTCAGTCTCTTACACGCGCTCCTGGCTCGTGTGTGCCCCGTGTGTGTGTGAGAGGCAGGCTCGGGAACGCGCATAACGTCACATCCGGTAAATTTGCCGTGAAATGTCGGCCCGCCACCTCCACAGTCCTGCTCATACAGAGACTGAACGGCTGAACAGAGAGAGACAAGGCTGGTGTCATTAGTTCTCATTAGTTACGGAGAATTCACTCATTGGCAATAAAAAACGCAAAATGAATGTTAATTTCGGCCGAAAATGTACATATAGGGCCTTTAATCAGATATACCAGATTAAGTACAACTGTGATTAATAAACTAAATGTATCTTTAAATATTAATAAATTGTAAATTAATACAGCCATTTATATACATTCACAAGTGAATTCCACGCTTCAGAGACACGAGCCGGTGTGGCAAAAATAGACCAGGCGTGTATATTTAGCGGAGCACCAACTGCTATGGCTGTTTGTTCTCATGTGGTCTGCAAGTGCCTAGATTTTAGTCTGGGTTTGTGCAGTCATGGATAATACAGAAAAGTTGAAAATATATAGGCTTGGAAAAGATCTGGAAATAATAAATATGCAAGTTTTGGAAATGTTTTCAGTCATCATTTCCTTTGCAGTCAGTCAAGTGTCCAATGATTTCTAGCTTACTGGTAGATCTAGGTATCTGTGAAGTGATAATTGGTTAATAACGAATTTTTTGTCCGCATATTCCCCAACCATATACTATGAATGTTGGTCCTCGAAAATGTCATGGATGTGATGGAGTGGTCATGTATGGGGTTTTCCTATTCAAAATTGACACACTGTCAGGAAAGCAGTGCGATCACCTTAACATCCAAGATAAAGCAGACATCTTAGAATAGAATAGGAAACTTCATTGGCCATTAAATACTGTATAAATAAAATGGAATATTTAAAAACAGGACAGCAGACATTAGACAACCATAAAGTCCTTCAAATAACATCTCCTGGTCACTATCCAGCTACATCCTCATGTCCAAGTCTCGGCTTAGTCCATTATTGAGGATGGTGATTGCGGAGGGTACAAATGACTTTTTGAAGATGTTTTTCCTTGCCCTTGGGACCCTTTGTCTCCTACCAGAGGGCAGAGGCCGGTGTGTACTGTACACTTCGTGCCCTGCTCTGAGTGAGATCACAGATGAGCAGATAGACAGGGATTTACATTGTTGCAGAATATAACTCCCTGTTTCACAGAGCGATAGGGGAAGACACCTTTCCTGATCTATTTTTGCATTAGCAATACATTGTACATTCTGATCTCCTATTTCCACATCTAAAGAGTCCAACAGTCATAGAAAAGTAATTTTAATTATAAAAATGTGCAGGAATCCTATTTCTTATATCAGAACTGTTGTGTCTTTGTAGTGATGTTTTGGAGAGTCTATGGATCTGAATAGTGTCTTTTTGTCTTTCAGTGAGGTGGAAAGTGAAGTGAAGACAAAGAATGGACTGGATGGCTTGCACTCGGGCACAGGTGAAAGGACCTCATGAACCTGAAATCTTTCCTCAAGCATATGTTTTTAAGCGAGCCACTTATAGTGGGGTGCTTCTGTGTGTTGGGTTTGGTGTAGGTCGGCCGTTTTGGGGGGCAAAGTTGTCCAGCAGCGCAATTGGCTGTCAATCGGCCAATCATAGCCCATATTCCCACTGCATGTTTCTCTCGGCTTCGAGTGGCAGAAAAAACAAAACAGAGAAATTACTGAGCCTACTTTTAAGACGTCCCGGTCTTCGGCGGTCCCAGTTTTAACACAGTTTATTTCCTTGTTTTAACGTCCATCCAGCTAATTTAACTTCAGCAGCTGAAGCTATGTGGAGAGGTTGGCTAATTGTTGCTTTGCCTCAGCCGGAGCCCCAGAGAGAAGCCAAAGACCGGACCAAAAGCGACTCCTCTCTGTAGCTTCGGCTACTTGGCTAGTATTGACGGTATTGACTAGAGCTTTTTGGGTACAAGTGAGTGACTGTTTTCAGCTCAAACGATAGTTAGTTTATGTCCTTACTCAAATTTGCTATAAATTGAAGTGTAATCAGCACAATGTCACTCTAGAATCACGTATCTTGCTCGCATAACTTGTTTGCCTTAGAGCTCTGTAGTATTGTGTTCATCTTCCTATTTTAAGCAAGCCACTTATAGTGGCGGTTAGGCTTGAAATAACTGTGGAAAGACATTCAAGGGGAGCTGTGTGTGTGTGTGTGTGTGTGTCTGAGTGTGTGCGAGAGAGAGACAGAGTGACTTTGTTGATGCTTTTTGGGGGGGAGGGTGTGCAACGTGGCTGTCATGCACTTCCAAGATTCACCCCCTCTGAGACTAAAATCATTTATAGGCCTAAGCAGATTGCCTTGGGGCAGTTATTGGAAATTTTGAATGTACAATTGATACTTGGGTTTGATACTTTAAGCTGTTATATTGGTCAGCTTCACAGACAAAACAGGTGGCAAACTTGAAAGTAGCATCAAGCTAGTTTTCACTTGTTTATTTTTATGTTAATTAGGCTGATGAAACAATGTATTGGTGCTTCATTTAATTTCCTACCACCAATTTAACCTTTTTAAGATGAGCAGTTTAACCAAGCATACACATCTTCCTCAGAATCAATACACTGATGAATGTTCTTGTCTCTACCCTTCACTTCTACCAGGCCGTGAGCGAGGCACTTGGTCCCTTGTGTGTGATACAGAGGAACAGTGGGTCAGTCTGGCAGAGAGCATCAAGGACAAAACCTCCCCACAGGACCGCCACCTCTACCGCATCATCAGCCAGAACTTCCTGCCCGAGATCAGCAGCATGATTGAGCACAAGGTCAGATACCAAAGAGACAATACCATTAGTCCTCATTACAGCAGTTCATGACTCTGTCCCTCTTCTCTGCCTCCAGAAAAATCTCCCTTTTGTCTTTTCCTCTTGCCTGATTCTCAAAGGGTATTGCAGAGTAATAAGTTAGGAGCCACTGGGGCTTAACATATAGGTGGATTTACCACTGGCCCCTTTTTTGTTTTTAGATTTGTTCTTTGCATTCTGCACTCAGTATTAGGCAGTATATAGTGGAGACTGACAGGACATGGGACACAAGTTATAAAATTGAACTCGTGTAGTTTCTCATTCTTTCCCTTTCATGTGGTGCTCTTACTCACCTCTTACTCAAAACGCAGTGGAGAAGAATTCAAAGTCCTCCGGTAGGGACCCTCAGACCTTTTCATGTAAAGCATTTTTTGGAAGTCGGTGTAGAAAGGAGCGGAGGATGTGAAGCACAAAATCAAGGACAGACTTAAGATTCAGCCCAGTATCCATTCAGCTGCTTTCATGTTCTGGCATAGATCACTAGCTTCCTCCAGGAGTTGTGTTGGGGATCCTGGAGGCCTTAGCTGGGCCAGCTGCAGGACAGGTGGAGTGAAGGGAAGCTGGTCTGTGCTTGCCCTCAATGCTGAACACCAGCTTGGTAGTGAAGTTGGCCCCAGGCCTTGAACCTGAACCTGACTTTGTCTGTAAACTGGAGCAGAGAACTGTGCTCTCACGCTAGCTTGGTAGCAACCTGCTGTAGCCAGCTGCTCAGACTTGGGGCTTAGCCATGCCTGGGGCCATATGCTCATTTGTCCATCATTATCCTCCTTGGAAATGAGTCTCTAATACCTCAGGGGGAGATTTTAGACTAGAATATTTAAGTTAAAAGTTAGAATTATTCTAACTTTTAGAATGGAATTTTGTTTTAAACTAACCATCTTTAGTGTAACAATGCTACAGCTAGTCAAGCCTAGCATAGTTCCCCATCCCTAGCCTACCTGCTTGTATAAAGATAGAGGGCTACTTTCCCCTCTGGTGACTGTGTTGCTATAGAAACCCTCTCAGCCGATCTCCATCATCAGCGGTGAAAGGAAGAATCCTGCTGGTAGTCGGGGTGTCAGCACTGGGGTCACTCACTAATGGTCAGTAGATGAATGTGGTCTTGTCCTTCATTGACTCTACGCTCAGCTGTAACTACTCTTACTCAGAGTTTTCCGCATCCAAACAGGCCCACTGTGTATAGTTACTCTCAGTAAAGAATATTAGTATAGCAGTCTGGTGGTGCTCTGTAATACGAGTAGCCCCCCAAGTCCAGCTGGATGTATTTGTTGGACTGAACAGTACAGGAGCATCCTAGAGTATTTATTTATTTATTTTATATATCACCGTGCAGTTGCCACAGTGCTGTGGTCTTTAAGAGACAAATTCATGTTTGACTGAGCAAGACATTTCATTCCTCTATACGTGGGCTCTATCAAACTCCATCACAGTGTGGTTAAAAACATTTTCTAATTGAGTCTGTTCTTTGAGCAGTATCTAATTAATAAAAGGAAGGTTTTTCAGGCATACACTATGCAAATAAATTTCAGTGATGTCACACGACAGGAGATCACATTCAAATAAACTGCTTATTAATTCTGTCTATGTATCATCACCACAAATGACCCGTGGTACTGTACAGAATCTATACTTGTTTTGGTCTTCAAGAGCCAAATTCATTTTGGGCAAACAGAAGTGAGATGCTTTGCTCACTATGAAACAATGTCATAGTTTTGTCTGTGATTTACTGAGCAGTATCTGATTAATAAAAAGAAGTAAAAGTTGTAATATTGTGAAAACGAAACTTTTTTTTAGAAATAAACAATTGAAATCTCCCATAATCCTCTGTATGCAAATTAGTTTTTGGTCACATCGCACAACGAGAGAACGTACTTCTGGGTTCCTCATCTATTAGTTTACATGAACTGCTGCCATACAATATATAGAGCTAAATCTTTTTTGTTGTATAAGCAGTTGTATATACAGTATGTAATATGCTAGAAGCTATGTTTGCTAACAGTTCAGTTGCTGATGTTAACTAGCAAACCAGGTAGCCTAACATTACTGTACAGTATTAAGGCAGCTGATCAACTAGAGAGCCAGAGAGATGAGATCACATTCAAATAAATTGGATCTATATCAATTAAGTCTGTATGTCATCGCCATAAATTACATTACATTACGGCATTTAGCAGACACTTTTGTCCAAAGCGACTTACTATAAGTACATTATGTCAACAGTAGTCAAATTGACCGTATATCACAGTCTTCATCAGCTAAGCCTTCAATAGGAATAAGTAGCATTCATAGAATCAGAATATATATATATAAAATGTTTTTTTAAGAGAAGAGGAAGGAAGGGGAAGGAGATCCATACATGATAGATATGTCAGTTCAAGTGGGGCCCAGGTGTAATCTGAAGAGATGGGTCTTCAGTCTCCGGTGAAAGATGGGTAACGATTCAGCCGTTCTGACAGAGGGGGGAAGCTCGTTCCACCATTGTGGTGCCAGGGATGAGAAGAGCCGAGCTCGGGATGAGCGACTTCTGAGTCCACGTAGCGATGGAGGGGCTAGGCGACCCGCAAGGGTGGAGGAGCGGAGCGAACGAGCAGGAGTTTGGAACCTGACCAGTGATTGTAGATACGGAGGGGCAGTTCAGTGTGCTGCACTGTAGGAGAGTACCAGTGTTTTAAATTTGATACGAGCCGAGATGGGAAGCCAGTGAAGTGACCGGAAGAGGGGAGTGATGTGAGAATTTGGGTTGGTTGAACACCAGCCGGGCCGCAGCGTTCTGGATGTGATAAATACACTACGGGACTGTACAATGAATGCTTAATTTCCACTGGATGTACTTGCTGAGCACTGACCAGCCCGGGGTAGCTTTATTTCCCTTTTAGCATCTCAAAACATTAGCATCTCAGAGTAGCTTTATAAACCGTATGAGTATCTTATATGTATATGTGTACTATATGTGGGTGTGCACATATAAGTATGTCATACACACAATGTGTGCACTGCAGCCTCTCAAGTCCTTCACTCCACATGTCCTAGGCTGCCGTCACCAGCCATTTCATGGGGCACTGACAGCAGGCAGGAGCTCACCTTGAGGCAGGATGGAGCCTCTTGATTGACAGCCCTGCTGCACGGCAGGATTCTCTCGACCTCTCTTAAGTGGTGACACCAGAGGCACTCCATCTTGTGTGTGTGTGTGTGTTGGGTGGGGGTGTAAGTGCTGTTTGTAATGCAGGGAGGAGTAGTGGAGGCCCAGGATATGCTGGTGCTTTGCATTGAGACTAGGCAGAGATGGAGAGGGGGTAGAGGAGGTGTGGAGGGTTACTGTAGCTCATTTAGCACTTTGGCTGTGACAGGCCATGAAAATCTTTCTTTCTTTCTGTCTTTTCTTTTCTTCTGTCTTACTCTTTTACTCTATCATATCTCTCTCTCTCTCTCTCTCTCTCTCTCTCTCCCCACCTACCTCTTCCTTCCTCTTCTTACCTCCTCACCTACATGTCAACACACACTTCATACAGCTCCCAATGCATTTTTTTGGCCTCAGTTGTTTTGTAGCTAGCAAGAAGCCTGGCTGTGACACCTCCCAATGCTGTTGGCAGCACTGGGCTGACAGTAATATTCACAGTCCTGCTCCACTGATGGGCCTGACATGAGCTGCAGAGGCCAGTCCCTGATATAGACAGGCTTTTAAGGGATCTGCTTAAGGGTAATTTATACCTCTGCGTCAAAGCTACGCTGTAGCTACGCTGTAGGTCTTTCCGGTGCCAGCGTAGCCTGTAGAGGCTGCCGCCGTAGCTTACGTGCTCCTCTCCAAAAATGCAACTGTGTATAGGACGACGCAAGACCGTAAGCACTGTGATTGGCCCGCTTCGTATTTCCTCCTACCTGTATCCGGTTGCTGTCCGCCGGTGGCAGAATCACCGATGCAGAACTATAAATGCTTGCACCGCTGTAGACACCTATGCCGTAGGTACGCCGTAGCTTCGACGCAGAAGTATAATTTACCCTTTAGAGCTCTCTGTTGGCTGCTGTTTCTCTCTTTTACTGTGTGCTATCTCTAGATCACTATTATATCACTGATTTGGATTCAAACAAATTACTTTTCACAGACTATGTTTTCTAGATGCATGCTAAAGGATCAAAATGATCCTGCTTAAAAGGTCCAGGATTAGGCATCCATATCACTCTGTAATGCAATGCTCAAATGGGACAGTACACCCTTACACCCCCACCTCCACTTCCTTTCTAGTGCTAATCATTACATATGATTAGTGGAGTCATGGGGAGTACAGTGTGTTTCATTTGTTTGACTAGTTTAGCTTGGCTGCCTAGAGAAAGGTGGGGGGTGGAGGCAGAGGAGGAAAGAGGATGACTTGGGGGATGGGAGAGCAGAGCCTGTGACCTCTCAATCGTCATTGCTCCTCCAGAAGAGCACAGGACTCCCCAGGACCTGTGTGTGTGTGTGTGTGTGTGTGTGTGTGTGTGTGTTATGAGAGCTGAACTTTGCTGTTTCTTTGTCTCCTCTACAGGAGAAGGAGCAGAAACAGAAGCTGCTGGACCCTACTCCAGTCCGCATCTCAGAACGGTTCTCTGAGAAACACGTGAACCAAGAGGAGGAGGAGGTGTGTGTGTATGTGTGTGCGCGTGCACATGTATTTGTGTTAGTGTCACAGAGTACAGGTATAGCAAAGCAGAAGCTACGTTTGTGAAAAGGGTCTATGCCTAATTGTTTCTCCTATCATGTTTTACATAATTTTAAAAAACAAAATGTCCCACTATTATCAATGGTGAAAGTTATTTATTTACTTTGTTTTAACTAACTAACTGACCTGAAAATGGTGTTATGAGGTTTTTGTTTAACCCATAGCTCTGTTTTTGGATTTAAAGGATAATACTGGTGTTTTAAAGTTTATACCAAGTTTGTACTGTCTAGGCTATTCTTGGTGGTGTCTGCACACATTCAGCATAGTTGGAGATATCAGGACAAATTTTCCTCCCTTCAGAAGAAGCCGTTTGCTGCCATTCATTTTTGTACAGTATGAAAAACAACTTCCACAGCTTCAAAATTACCAGAGTTAGATAACCCATCATTGTAAACATAAACATTGTAATGTTTTATTGTTATTTCAATGTGCCTGCATTGTTTTCATATCAGTGCACATATTATATTACGCTCTGCTTACTGTCAGTCATCTGACACCAACAGGGAGAAATGGAAGCCTCCGCCAGGAAACAATCCCTCAAAAAATCCCTTACAAACTTTGTCCATGTCTTTATATTTAGGGCATCTTTGTTAGCTGGGACAGCAGTTCATTTAAAACGATTGTATTTTGAAAACCACAAAAATTCTAGTAATAGTTAAGAAATCTAATTACATATGGCATGCTTTGCAAAATGACTGGGGGAAATGTAAACTACACATAGATAGAAGTAAATGGGCTATAACTCTAAATGACACCGGAATTGTCCTTTAAGCCAAAATGTTGGTATCGTTACAACACTAGTGTGTGTGTACATTCTGCATGTGTGTATTCATGGGATTATTCATGGGATCAGCTATCTGTCGCTTGTTATATTCATGAGACACCTTCCTTCCATGAGACCCAGTAGACTAATGGGGTTGTGTGTATATATCCAGGACAATCTGAAGGCTATAGCAGAGGTGGAGAAGAAGAAAGATGAAGAGCTGGATAGGCAGGTCCTGCTGGCCGAGCAGCGACGAGAAGAGGAGAGGCTTCTGCAGGAGGAACGACAGAGAGAAGACATGGAGAGGATCAAGGCTGTGGAGGGTAAGATAGATGGACAGATAGATGGGAGTACAGATAGACAGCTGGTAGCAGCCTACTCCCTGCGGAAAAGGACCCACATTTTCAGACCTCAATATCCCTGGGGTCGGCACTGCAGCAAGCTCACACACTTATTAGCCTGCTACATTACTGTACACGGAAAAGTGATTGCATAGTGCCAAAAGTAAAATGGCAATGAAAGGATTTGCAATCATTTCACATTCTTTCATCAGCGCTCTGTCAGCAGCAGGTAGGGGGCCTTAGTACACTTCTTCCAGCTCAGGGATCAAGGGCAGAATGGATTCTGAAGGGCATCCCATATGCACAGACTTTCACATCTCCATTGCTGTGGTATGGCTCTTCACCGCTGAAAAATCTGCAGTAGTGTAGCAGCACTCGCTGCCTTGTGATTTATGTATAGTACACGGGGGCTGTGAGAGGGAATGTTCAGGGCCTTTAATCACAGGATCCCTTCTCCTCTTCTCCCTCCCTCTGATGTCATCTGTCAGGGGTTAATGAACTGCTGATTGTACTTCAGTGGAGGAGCCTCATTAATGTATTATAGATGAACAGCAGGACCTGGCCTGCTCTCTGGGTGCATATGTGGAATCCTCACTCAAACATCTTTAATCCACACGGCAGGGGGCTGGCAGGCCTCTCTGCCTTTCATGTTAAAAGATAAAACAGCGATATATATGCATTCTCTCTCTGTTCTGTTCTCAGTCTTTTGATCAACTGTGCCTAAGAAAAGATGGCTGATGAATCGTTCTCTTTCTACTTATCTGAGCTGCCGCTGTCTCTGATGGTAAAGGCCTAGTTTCTATTGACTCTGCTAACAGCACATGGCCAGAATGGGCAGCAAGTGCACTTTAAACTGTTATTCAAGAGTCTGAAATAGCAATTAAAACACTTGTTTGCCTCCAGCCACTTGAGATTGATGTCGTTTTATTGTTTGTGTATCTAATTGCCCCCTCTTTTCATCCTTCTCTCTCAGAGCGAGCGAAGAGGCGGAAGCTGCGAGAGGAGAGGGCCTGGTTGCTGTCTCAGGGAAAAGACCTGCCACCCGAACTCCTGAATCTAGAGCCTCATTCACCCATCCGCAAAGCACGCAAGACTAAAGAATTGTAAGAGGCCCTACGTATTCTCCATTTTTGACTTTCAGATATTGCTTTCTACTTGACTGTTTCTCCCGCAGTGGTTGATTAGTAACACACTACATATTTTTTGTAACATATGTTCTGTGTTTGACTTTCCAGCTATGAAATCGATGATGACTATACTGCTTTGTACAAAGGTAAGGTGTTCTGTCACTTGTGTTTATACAGTTTATTAAATGGTTACTGAGAGCTGTTGTGTGCTTTATCTCAAGCTGTATTACTTTCTCTGTTTTAAACTGAATCTGGTCTCTTTTCTCCAGTGTTGGAGGCCCTGAAAGCCCATAAAGATGCCTGGCCTTTCATGGAGCCTGTGGATGACTCCTATGCCCCCAATTACCATGAGATAATTCAGGTACAAATACCCTTGGAGAAAAGAATGGCACACATATAATAGCAGTTAAGATTGTTTACACTAATGGTGTTTCCTAGATATTGTGTCTTTGTGAGTGTGTGGTTTATATCCTACTCAGTGTATTCAACTAGTGGTTTCTTTCCTTTGTTTCACACATGATTTATTGCTTGACCTTTTTAATTGTTTGACATTTTATTATTCTGTCTCTCCACTCAGGCTCCAATGGACCTGTCCACCATTGAAAAGAAGCTCAACGATGGGGAGTACATTGCCAAGGAGGAATTTGTGGCCGACGTGAAGCTCATGTTTGAAAACTGCGTTGAGTACAATGGAGAAGACAGTGGTAAATGTTACACAGTCTCCCCAACACCACCAACCAACTCCACCCCCCAAAAATCCCTCTGCCTCCATTAAGAGTTGCCAAAAATCATTTTAGGATGAATTTGGCCTCAATATACGAGCAAGAGATCAAAATTAATTTCAGTAAGTGCATGTGGTGAGACTTGAGTGCATATGCTTTTTTTGGGAGAGGGAGAGAGAGCAAAAGAAAGAGGGCCGGACCTAGTGATGTGTTGGGGCCGGGGCCAGGGCAGCATTGACAGTGATTAATGGGGAGTGATTGAGCTGTGCTCCAGTGCTCAGGGGATTCTGGGCCCTGCAGTGCCAGAGAAACATTCCAGCCCCTAAGCCCCCTGTCTGGAGCCATCCATCCAACTGAATACTCTCCCCAGGGATGGGGGGAGGAGAGCGGTAAGGGGGCCCAGGGTGGAGCAGGAGGAGGAGGAAGGGGTTAGAGGAGCAGGGGTCAACTGACGCCCTCTGACCTGGTCAGCCGGCCAGCGCTGGCCTGAGAACAGAGGAGTGAGTGTGTGTCTAAGGCTGCATGGCATGCAGATTGGTCTGCAGTGTTTGAGTGTGAGGGAGTGACTGAGAGATGAAGTGAGGGAGTGTGAGTATTTGTGTGTGTGTGGAAGGGAGGGAGTGATTGTATGTGTGTGGCATGCAGATGAAATGCTGTTATTTGGTTGCATATGTGAGGGTGTGCCATGCCTGTATTTGTGTGTGTTTGTGTTTATTCATGGGGGTGTGGAGGATGTGGTTGTGTGTAAGCATTTTGATTGTGTGTGTTTTAACATATGAACTTAGCATATATGTTTGTTTGTGTGTGTGTGTTTCCCCAGAGTACACCATCATGGCGGAGTCTTTAGAACGGTGTTTTAGCCGGGCGCTACTAAAGCACTTCCCCTCTGAGGATGGCGACACGGATGAGGAGTTCCACATCAGCAGTGAAGACAAGGAGCGCAAGGAAAAGAAGCGCAACCGTGGCAGCAAACAGACAGGGCCCGAGAGCTTGATCAAGGCCACTGAGCAGGTCCAACGCAAACGAAACTCCCAGGGGGGCAAGGGTAGCACCCCCACTGAGGAGGAGGGTAGCAAGCCTGCCCGACCACCCCCTCCCTCTCACTGGGCCAATGGCCCCCCTCACCCCCATAGCCTGCCTCCAAGCCAGCAGCACATCCATGAAGGAGACATGAGGGGCATGTACCACCCAGGACAACAGGTTACTACAGGATAAATTGGCTATTTGCCACTGTTATCAGTCATGATATGTTAACTAGTGATGTGAAAATATATTTTTATTTTCCATAATTGTTGTCTTTGCCTCTTGATATGTCTCAAATTTAGGAGAAAAACTGCAATAGTGACCTCTCTCTGTTATCTTGCCAGCTCCATCGCCCCCCTGGTCCCCATGGTCCACCCATGTATGCCCAGAGAATGGCCATGGATCCGCGCTTTGCCTACCCAGGTCACATAACCAGGCATGGAGACCCCAACTTGAACTGCATGCCCCACAACTTCAACATGCAGGTATGCAGGCACAATGGCACCTTTCTGCTATCTTTATAGAAAATGCCTGCGCCAAACTACATTATACCAATGCTTGAGTCACAGTTTTTACTGAAAGACTAACTTATTTCATGTGGTCTCTACTGAAAACTATAAAAATGTATCTTTGAGCATGCCCTGTCATGATCAGGGAATATTTGTATATGTTTACACAATAAAACCCTATTTTATTGCTGGTGAAACACACTGATAAACAGGTATACTGATTTAAAAATATTGTATTCCAGCATCGCATGGATGATGGACACCACATGGGTCCTAGGTACCCAATGGGTCCAGACCCTCACCAACTGCAGCCCCAACACCAGCAGCAGCACCCCTACATGGGGCCCACCCATGGCCCCTCTCTGGGCCCACGTCCTGTGGCCCTCCAGCCTGGACCCCCTCCTGAAGCCAGCATGTACCCATCCCGCCAGCGTCCAGAGGGCCACACCATGCACCCCATTGGCAACCGATTCTCAGGCCCCGAGGGGCCACCCCAGCACAACTACCCAGGCTTTGGGCCTCCTGGCATGGGCCTATCCAACGTGTGGACTGGTATGAATCACCAGGGCCAGGAGAGACCCAGTGGACCGCGCATGCACGACCCCAGTATGGTGAACCAGCGCAACTACAATTACGGTGGGGTCCCACCTCCAATGGGGCATAAACCATGGCCGGAACCAGCTGCCGGATACCCCCACCCTCCTCCCAATGCCCAGTACCGAATGCCTGCAGCGATCAGCTCCCTGGGGCCCATGTCCTCACGTTCCCCTGTGTCTCACCCAGACTCCTCTGGCAGGCCACACTTAGCCTCCATGCTGGAGAGCCCAGAGATGCTGGCCCTGCAGCAGCTGTCAGCCTCTTCTGGACCCCCTTCCGGTGCCCCTCGTCAGCACATGGGCAACTTTCAGCAGCCTGGGCCCCCGTCAGGAATTGGCAGCGCCCCAGCTCACCCCTCTCAGCCGCCCCCTCCTACCCCCGAGGTTCAGCTGCTGCGTCCTGCCAGAGACAATGGACCAGACAGTCAGCCCCAACAGACAGACACACAGCCCAAAGGTAGACCTGACCTTCTCTCCCAGCTTTTCAACAGCCGTCTGCATTGCTCATAAAGGAACCCAAGTGCAATCTTATCTTTTACCACAGAGAATTCCTTTTGAGAATGTAGTTTTGTTGTCAACACAACCCCTGTCCTTACCCCTCCTCTGTATCCTCTGCTTCTCGCAATTTGATTTTAATTATTTTTCACAGTAAGTGGCAAATTGAATATTCATTAGTTTGGTGAAATGTCTTGCTGGTTGCTTTGAGGTTAGAACAGAGATGACATGTCATCAGTTTAGCTGCTCTAGTGAGTCCATGAATATGTTCACATCTTTTTTGTAAAATAATAGGAACAGGACATTGATGATCAGGATTTTTATGTTCAGAATTTTTATTTGCTAGAGTTTTGCGTTGTTCATTTCATTGATTTGGGAAAGTATTATTTGGGCACACTTTATGCAAAGAGTTGAAACAGCACATTTATGCTCAGTTGTTTCCTTCCTTGTCCTCTTGATCTGAATCATATTCTTTTCAGTACCGTTTCAATAATGTTAACATGGCATTGTATTATTGATTTGGCCCCATCTAATCCTTCTAATTGTTGTAATGGTTAAACATCAAGCCTCAATGCTAACTACACTTCCATAATTCTGTGTGTTAACAGGTTCAACATCAAAGCCCAAAATGGCTGCCAAAAACAAAACTGACCAAGCTTTGTCACACAAAAACTCAATTTTATCCAACCAAGAGCGCCTGTCCATCTCTAGCCCCACAGAGCATCACAGTGGGCCAGCAGAGGGAATGCAGAGCACCCCAACTCCTAACTGGGGCAGATCACGGGAGCATCCGTCTGGACCAGGGCTCCCACAGAGTTCAACAGAGGGCCACAAGCAGGAGGTGGGTGGCCGGGGACGATCTGCCAGCCACTGTCCCCCTCAACCCAGTAATCCCACTACTGTTTCATCACATCTCAACAACAGCAATAACAACAGTCCTGCTGGTCCCTCTACACCCAAGATCCCTCAACATTCACAGAACAGCCCTCAGCAAAAAGTTCAGAGCCCTGCACTTCCTCCACAGAATGTACCGCCACCGCATGTTGCAACATCCCAGAATCCCTCTCGGCAAATGCTGGAGAACAACCCACCTCACACACAGAATGCACATCAGCAAAGTGAACACCAACAGAACATACAAAAACAGCAGCATCAACAACCTCAGACGGTCCAGAGTCCCCCTGCTCACCCTCAGAACCCTTCCCAGCAGATGACCCACAACACTCAGCAACAGAATTCTCAAAGTCTTCCCCCTCCTCATCATGTCCCTCATGACAGCCCCCCAGAGCGTGGTCCTCCACAGGCCAGCCCCATACATGGGATGCCACAGGGCGCCCCACAAGGTGCCCAGCCAGGCCCCCCTCAGCCAGCCCCTCTCACCTCTCTGCCTCCCAGCCACCCTACGCCCCAACTACCCCCCCAGCCTAGTCCAGCAGACCGCGGCGATCAGAGACCTAGTGAGCCTACAAGTCGACCAGACTCAGTAGGCGCTGCTGGTCCTCCGCAGCACAACATGATGAAATCAGGGCCTCCCAATGGTATTTATAAGCAGCAGGCCTTCAGCCCCAATCCCCATCAGACACAGCTGGTGGGTGATAACCAGGGCAGGCAGGCTCTGAGGGGGCCAATGCCTGGCCACAATCCAGCCATGCCTCATCACTCCCAAGGCCAGGAGCATGGAGCCATGGGTCAGTATGGCATGGGGAGCCCTCCGCATCCACACTACAGCCAACAGAACATGACCAGGCCCACACCTCAATCGGCTCACCACCGTTATCCCAACCACAACCCTGCTCACTACCCGACTTACCACCAGCAAGGAGGGGCTGCCTACCCCTACCACATGGCAGGCCAACAGCACCCTCAGGCCCACCTCAACATGTACCCACCTCCTCAGTACCAGCAGCAACACTACTACCCTCAGCCCCATCTCCAAACCCAGGCTCTCAGCCACGCCAACAGTAGAGGGGGTTACCCTTCAGAGGAGTGGCATCGGTCTCAGTACCAGCCTCGCCACCCGATGCCCCCCAATGCCTACCTACCCATAGCCAGTGCCAATGTCAACGGGCGGCTGAAGGAGAGCAGTCTGTCACCGCTGGGCTCTGAGGGCTCCAGTGGTGCTGGTCTGGTGTCTCCTGGCCCTGTGTCTGAAGCAGGGCCTCACCCTGGAGGCCCAGGAGAGGGGAGGGGTGAAGGCAAGGAGCAGGCCAGTGGTGGCAGCAGTAGCGGTGGCAGCCCAGAAAAGCAAGCCCGTATCGAGGAGAGCTCAGAGCAACCTGAAAGCCCTAAAGAAATCTTGGACCTCGACAGCCATAATGCCGCTGCCCGTCGCCGTAGCACCCAGCCACCTCAACAGCAACACCCGGCTGCCTCTGCAGCACATATGGCGTCTGGCTTCATGTATGACCCTCGTGCTGTGCACCCTGGGATGCAGCAGGGTGGGGTCCCTCCACCCCACATGATGTCTCGGGCTGGCGGAGTTGGCAATACAACCCCTTACCCTGGCCAGCCTTACCCGGATCCGGGACACTATGCTGCCCAAAGACCCCACCCGCACCTGATGGAAGCCCTGCAGAGGCCCCAGCAGCTGCCCTACTCCACGGGCCAGACAAGCATGGCCATGTACCGACACCCACGGGCTGGGGGACACTTCCAGGGCATGATGATCCAGCAGAGAGGCCTGGGACCAGAACACTTCCTACACCCAGGGTAAAATCCGCCCTTGTGTAGTATATAGTTTTTTGTAGTTTGATATGATGCTTTCTGTTTCTGTAGTCTTAAATCTATGTCAATATGATTTAAAATGTTTTAGCTACTATAGATTATTCTTAATTTTGTCCATTTCACAGTCAAAATAACTGCCAATCAAGTGCATATTCAGTTACAACTAGTATTTGTTTCCATGAAGGTGGAGGAGCTCATATGACGACGTGGTGACAGTTACAGTGAGAAGCTGACCCTAAAAGTGGTTTATTCATTGTTGTCTATCTATCTGTCTGATGATTGTCTCACAGGCAGCAGATGATGGCTGCTCCCGGCGGTCCTAGCAGTAAACAGGGAGTGTGACAAGCACCATGTGAGCAGAGTGAGTGAGAATGCCTTTGTAGATCAGGATGTGTGTATACTCTGTTGTACAGTGGCATAGATATATCCCCAGCAGGGGACTGTGGGGGGGGGGGTTATCCCTCTTGTTGGCCCAAAATATTAAATCCATTCCCCTTGTTATCTATACGTTTTTGGGAAAACAAATTACCTGCCCACCTGCTACTTATCATGAAGGTATCAGTAGGCCTGTAGAGTCCATGTTGTGTGCCAATCCTAAATGTCTTGAAATGTATGGATGTGAAACTAATAGTTTTTTTTTTTCTTTCAGGCTGAAGATTATCAGTGTCCACCCATCAGCAACCTACGACAGCCTCAGAATAGGACTGTGCTGTGGAGCCTTGATCTGAATTGTGCAGTGGGACAAAATGAAGTCTCTATGATGTCCCTCTGTCTGTTTGAATTTGTCATGATGCACCAGGAAATATTACTCACACTAGAATGGACAGCACCAGAGCCAAAAGGATGACAGTGTGGGCATGCTGACAGAGACTGATGGAGGGCGATACAATATTTTTTCTAGAACCTCTGTAGGGTTTTACCCCACTCCACGTAAATCTCGTATTGATTTGCTTACGCTGGACAAACTCTGCTCTATTTCCCCACCCCTGGACTTTAAGATCCAACCGGGCAGCTGGTATTATTATAATAATAATAATAATAATAATAGTAATAATAATGTGATAGGTTATTGACCCCTGGAGAAATTCTCTTTTTGCTTGCCCCCCTCCACAGGGAGGTCAGAGCACAGGGTCCTCTACAGAACAGGCCCCTGGAGCTGGAAGGCATTCTGTGGCTTGCTCAAGGACACTTCAGGAGAGCAGTTGCTTGCCAACATGGGCGCTTGAACCTGGGTCCTCCAGTCCAAGGGCAGTCTCTAACCACTAGGCCACCCTGCCACAAATAGGGGCCCCAGCCTTCAAGAACACTGGACAGCCTTCTCTCCTAGCAGTCAAAATATGGATGAACTCAAATCACAGAGTTCAGTTTTAGTCACTGAGCATGGCTTGCGTATCTTGTTTATTGACTGTAGTGCTTGATGGACCTGAGGCCTCTTGCTGGAAATCTACTGAGGAGAAAGGACTGGTGATTAAGAGGAGAGGGAATGTTGTTTTAACTACTATCTTCTGTTCCAAACATATTTTTAAACTCAGGTGTAGAAAAGGAGGTACTATGAGACTGTCACCCTAACCCTGTCAACTCACAGGCCCCTTGCAGTTGCCTTGGTTTCCTTGTTGAATGTATGTGCGAATGAGTAGACAATAATGTGAGTACAGCACAGTAGCCGTGCGTGAAAGGACAAGACACTGATCATCTGTCTGAAGCAAAAACCGTCCTGAAAAAAGGCCCAGTTACTGTCCATTTCCACCCCAACTGAAACAGTCTTGCTCTTGTTCTGGGGTAAACATATATGCATCTTTCAGAGCTGCCTTCATTGTTTAAGAATGTCTTTGACTAGTAGAGAGGGACTGGCAAAGATGGCGCTATTTGTATCTGACTCTCTGCAATGCACTATGGATTTTATTAATGTAGACATCCTGGAATTGAGTGGCCTTGGATCGTCTTATTTTAAGTTGGTACTTGTTACCATATATATATATGAATATATATTAAGTAAAACTCTTCACTGTAGCTGACTTACCTCTTGTCCCAGAAGAGGGAATTCTGAAATTCTCCCAAGGCGACATGTCCTGCTAGCTGGTATATGCACATACACAGAACATAGAATCAACTATTTGTATACTACAGTCTGCTCCTCCAATGTTGTTGTGGCCACCATCAAATCCTGCTGTTATTTTTTTTAAATGTGTCAGTTTTGCATTCCACCTACAGTTGTTGTCCTACTGTAGCTCCTTATGAGGTTCTTTTTAGCATCTTTGTTAATTCACAGCCCAGGCCTTGCATGGTTGTTTCTTCGAGTGCTTCCTCTTCCCCAATTCAATGTACTAAATGTGTCCTCAGGGTGTACAGCTTCTATATACGGGTATTTTTCTGAATTATTTGAAGGAGGAGCAACACAAGGAAGAATTGGACTGGAATTAGGGCAGATTATTCCACCTCAGTTTTATGTGAAGAACCTGTAAATTTTTTAAGAGTCTGTATTATCTGTCCTGTGACAATGTTTGGCCTAGCTCACTGCCAACCTATTTGACAGCTTTTTTTGTTGTTGTTGCTTTTTTAAATTTTTTATCAAGAAGCAAAACCTGTCCTGCAATTTGGGAGTGCTTTTCCTTTTCATCAGAGTTGATTGGATGTGAGATGGATCTAATTTGAGTGAATCTACATTCCTGTTTCATTTGATGTCATAGCTTTTGTCATCACAAGTAATTGTGGCTTCTGATGATTTGTTTTAGAACAACCGATGTATGTTCTCATAACTAGTGTGGATTGTGGAAGTTTTCCCCCACCTTATCATATCAATGTTGCACCAGTGAACCCCACTGGTGCAGTTTAGTGATGGCAGCAAATTAATCTACCTCATATAGCCAGTCAGTGGCAACCTCTAAATCCATCCACTTCTTCTCTTGCTCTGCCAGAATCCTGGAAGTCAAAATTTTTGGACCAGCTCAGCTGGTTGTTTTAGCACCACTTCCAGTTTTAGGCTTTCAGAATTTGTAATGAAATGGCCTTACAATACCTTACCATCTTGTGAAAAAATCTTGTCAGGTTGCCGTGCCAAATCATGGTACTGACTGACCTTCTCAGTAAGATGCTTTCATGTGATTACTCATTTGTCCATTCGTCATTGAGTGACTGTGTGTTCTGTAAAAGAAGCAACCCTTGAAAGTGTAGACTGTCCTTTTCATGGGTCTGTACTTTGATTCTAAGGTTACTTCGGTTGCTTAATCTCTTAATTATTGGAGTGATGATGAATGGGCATATTACATCATATGTCTGATATGGGACTCTGTGTATTGGTCTCTTTAGTTGTACAGATTGCATGCCTTCCTGCCCACCGAGTTTGTTGAAACTAGACAACCTGTAGGCAGTATTCCTGTTGTTATACAGTATAGGGTCTGTAATAGGCAGCATAGAGTTTGGCAGCATTATAATGCCCTTAGTAATAGATACCTAAGGCATTGTAAGGAAACATATAAGGAAGGATGATGAAATAGGAAAATACTAGAAGCTGTGAGACAATGTTATAAATGTGTCACACAATACTTGTACATGGATGTATTGCTATTTTGCTAAAATAGGGAATTGTCTCATTATTTAGTGGGCCTAATAGATGAGGCCATCTTGGAGGTAGTGTGTTCACTTGCGCTGTCCAGTGTATGAAGGACAGTTGTTTGTAAAGGACTGTGAGGTTGTGATACTGTCTTATGCTGTACAGATGTGTGTGTATTTCTGGTGTGTAGATTCTGCACCGGATGATTGGAAGTGTGCATACAACTCTCACTTCACTCTCACTTTTACTCTGCTGTCATCTCTCTGCACTAGGGAAAACCATCTAGTTGTGATTAAATGTGAATCATATTTATTTGCTCTTTTAAGAATTTTTGTACATTTTTGGACTTGTTTTTAATATAAATGTGCTGTCTGTTTTTTGTTTTTTATGTTTTTGTTTTCATTTTTAAGACGTTGACTTTTACCTCAGTAGCATGGTGGCATTGAAAAACACCCTGTATGTTTCATTTTTATGTGACGTTTACAAGTTCTTATCTGACTGACATAGATTATTTTGGAAATGGACCGAAGTATTTTCTATACTGTACATTTCTTAGAAATAAATAACTTTTCCTGAACAAGAGTATGTTTTGCTCTCTTTAGGGCGGTCTTAAGGGCTCTTAATTTTCAATGAAGAAACTATCTCAATTTGAAAAATAAATGAGACATTAAAGACTGGTTAGGTTTTAGAAGGTGTGTTTGCTATTTTTTATTATTATAGGAATATTATATTTTATCTGCAAAAAGCGAATTCCATATTTTTCTTACTAGTCACCATTCCATTACAACAATAGAACAGATTTTTTCCCCTTTGTTTTGACCAGGAGCTTGTAGCCAGTTAGTTAAATTCCCTTCTCTCTTGAGTATGAAGAGACATAAGACAAGGGCTCACTATTCAATGATAATGGGGCATGTGTCTATAATCCGTTAAAGAAACTGAAAGGCTGGATCTAATGAAATGCAAACAGACAAAACAAGTGGGCCGCTGCAACACAATGCATTAATCTCTTGTAGCGCCTCGCAGCATCGGCTTCAATTAGTTTGTATCTTCTTGACGGGCACCCCTCCACAGATCGTTTTAGTTTCTCCGCTGACCTATTATGACGTCAGGAGTCCGTGACGTGCATGTGACGCGGAGCAGTGTTTGAGGAAGCAGTAGTGCTCGTTATGCTGCCTTCAAGGACTCGTAGGATCGTACGGTACTAACAAAAAAGTCATTACTTTTATCACCCTCTCTAAATATCAGACTGAAGATTAATCAACCAGAAACTGTTTACCACCTCCATCCCCTTATTTGTGTTCCTCATAATTTAGTCATTGTCCTTTCACACTAAAGTAGCTTAGATGAGAAATGGAAAAAAGTAGGCAATGCTTTCTCCGGGTGGAAGTGTTTTGACTATTTGGTCACCCTGACCATTCACAGGAGATGTGATTTTGGAAGGTGAAAGGATGCAATTGCCAGTTAGGGGGGTAAAATGGAAAAGTAATGTAACAAGTAGTGTAATGAATTACTAAGTAATAATGAGGACAGTCTGCCCTATGGCAACATGCTAATTGTTAGCGTTGGTCCAATCCTGTACAGCTAAAACTGTGGGGCCAGGATAAAATCTGAACAGTCCTACGTACTACTTTGGGGCTCAGTTAAATAATATCACATTTTTAAAAATGGGTGAACTTTCCCATTAAACTTTTTTTTCATGTGCGCAGAAATCGTAATACAATATTTCCGACAGCACGTGAAGGCAGCACAAGATCTGCGGTAGGAGCTGTTTTTCACCAAGGCAGCAAGTAACGTTATATTTATCCGTTTCACAGGACAGGTATGTTCAATGGCGAAAAGACAGATTTCTAGACAAACCAAATCAAACAGCAACACAGACAATATTAGTAATACTTTTGTTTTACAGCCGAACGTTAGTTCGCAGCCGCAAAGACAGAGATCATATTTGTCGCAAGCCGGCTATTTATAGCTAACCTTAATTCACAGTAGGTAATTGTTTTGATCTCGTGACACTGCAGTGAGAAACTAGTTTATTTGATAAAACACAGTCCCGTATCCCTTTTTGTCGTGTGTCGCTGTTGTTGTGGCTCTCAGCTGGATTGTTTAGGCTAATAAATCGTCGCCAAACGCTCCACCAGTAAATTCAACCCATTGTGCAGTAACGTTAACGTTAGACTAGATTAAAGTAGGTTAATGTGTCCTATTTTCAACAAAATAAGACAAAAAATGCTCTCCATTCTATTAAGAATTAATTGACCTACATTCAGGCTACTATTCAGGCTGTTTTGCTGTTTATTTCCCCTCTATTTTCTATATGAGTAGCCTATCAATCATACTCTAAAAGCTCTAAGCCTGCATCTTTCTGTGGTCCGTTTAGAACAGTGTTGCCAGATTAGATATATTATAGGCCTAGATGCAAAAAAACAAAAAATGCATTGGTTTGACCACCACACTTCAGCATGGGGGTTACTGCTTATAAACTCCTCACTCTGTCCGAAGAGAACGCGT
>OMLI01088004.1:0-12243 GCA_900302605.1 Rondeletia loricata
AAAAGCAAAGTTGCAGACAGGACAGCACATACAACATACAACATCACATAAAGTAAAATAACATTAAAAAGGAGAAAGGGAAAAATGAGAGACAGAAGGAGGGGGAGCAGGGAGGTGAGGAGTGAGTGAGAGAGACAAAGAACAGTAAAGTAATACATTATAACAAGCATCTCATTAAAAACATTGACAGGTGCCAATAGAGTCCTGTTCCATAGACCTGACAATCTCTTTAAATTCAGGAAGAGTTAAGTCCTTCAGTTTTAAAGCTGAAATCTGGGATTTCCCCAATTTCCCCGCTTTGTCTCCCCCTCTGCCGGTGAAAAGTATTTGAAACATTCGGACTACAACCAAACAACCATGGAAGTATTATATTACCAAAGAAGGTAGCAGCCAGTGTCACTCGTGTGCCGTCAGCGCACCAGTAAACAGTTCTTGTACCCTTGTAAAAATGGCTTCCCCGGACCAGGTAATATGACTTTCAATGATTGTAACTTTTGTAATGAAATTAGGCAATAACATCACTTATGATGGTGTGAATATTGCGACTTGACAGTAACAGCAGCCTACAGTGTGTGCTGCTAGCATATCAGTCAGGCTGGCCAAAAATTATTTTCAATGTAAGGTCTTTGGGTTGGCTAGTATGCTAACTAGCTAGCGGCACTCGGCTACCCTGTGCAGGTAACCTGTGTTGGCTAACGTTAGTTGGATAGTTAGCAGACTTTCGTCCTACCCGGTCAAACATTTTAATAGCGCTCTATGGAGAGCGTCTCTAACCATGGTAATACTGCCAGTTGGTATTGTGTAACCTGACTCCACGTTCCAGATGGATAAAATAACTATTTATTACTGGAAAAAAGTCCCAGATTCCAGCTTTAAGTCCTTTAAGGCATTCCAAGAAGAGGGGGCAGTGACCATAAATGCTTTTTTCCCTAATTCAGTTCGGACCTCAGACTATACCGAGCTCCACAAATCTGAGTCATATAGAAGACACACAGATGTGACAGAAGCTATTAATACACAATTTGACCACTGTCTGTCATCATAGTTTAACAACTGAGATAAACCGACCTACTTTGCTAAAACACTGCAAGCCAAATGTTTGTCCTTATCCTCCTTTCGGCTTAGCACTCGCAGATCAAGGGTAGTAGTTGATAATAACGCAAGACCAAATAAACAACCATGGATTTTGAGAAACGACACTTTTGTCACATTTTTGAAGTGTGAGTGAGAGAGAGAGAGAGGCAAAAATCTGTCAGATCACTTAAATACATGTTTAGGCCTGCATGCCTTGTGACAAAAGATGATGGGCTATTTCACCCTCAGATACTCTTACACTGTTATATATCATCATTCTGTGATGTTTAATACATTCCAGGATTTATTTTGTGATGAAGTGTTGTAATTTACCATTTTGTTGTACCCACTTTCCCTCAACCTGCCTTGTCTACTAATACTTGCCTGAACTTGTTGCATTCAGCTGGGTTTTACGTGTAGGTGGAGAGTGGAATAACAATAGCAATAACGATAGCAATAGTGATAGCAACGGCAAGAGAGCGTGAGTTTCCAGTTCCAACATGTCTTTTGGCTGTGTTGCATTCTGGTCTGTTGAGGCTGCTGTGGGTGGAGAAATCAGTCTCTCTGCCTCTTCTACAATTGTACGATGTATGATTGTTGAACGTCGGTGCAAAATTGTGGCTCTAGAAAGAAGTCCTTGCTCTTTGATTCTGAGGGACTGACACCAAAACCTGACATTTACTGTTGATGTTTTAGATCGTTGAAACATTTTCTCCCATTAAACTCTGTTGTAGCTGCGCTGGAAATATCTCAACATTTGTGGGGTATTTTACATGAAAAAATACCCCAAAATCTTAAACTTTTGCGATATACATAGTATTTTGTAAATAATTCATCAAAAACAAAAAGCTTTACAAATCCCTCCGTAAATTACCAATTATTTACTTATTCATCAGAATGAAACAGGAAAATGCACTCTGACTTTATCCACTGAGAAAAGTGTTACAACTGATATACAGATTCACACGTTTTTATGAAATATTAGCTAATTTCAATATGTTGATAACAAAATAAATAAGTCATAATGCACATAGGGTTTGTATTTGTGTCCTTATTCAACATATAACATTTCATAATGATAGGATGAAAGGAAATTGTTTTTTTTCCTATTCACCTGTGGTGTGTCTCCTTAAAATTAATACAGTAATATCATGTCAGCTTGGGTTATGTGACACCTTCTCCTGCACAATTCTGAATAGGAGTAAATAAAGGATTAAAAATAAAGCAAATAATAATAAAATAAAAAATTGACAGTAAATAATAAAAAAATTAAAGGATGAAAAAATGCAATCCCCTTCTTTTCTTTTGTAAAAATAATTGCTAGTTGTAGTAAGTATGCCTCAAAATGACAAACAAATAATAAACTACTAAAAACACTATACAAATTTGAATTTGGTTGAACTACCACCCAGCTACTGCAAAATGTACTTAAATGAGAAGTTCGGTATATAGCATTATAAGCCCTGTTATAATGTTATTTACGATCATATACAACGGTCCATATCAACATTTTGACGAACTGTGCAGTCTTGAGAAAACTCATGTTCATGTTGCTCGATGTCACAGCTACACAACGGATCTGGATGTGCATAATATAGAAAAACCTTCAAAAAACACCATAAACTCTCGTTTTCAAAGACGGGAAACTCACCGAGTGGTCACTGGTGTCCGTTTATGTTCTGACACAAAAATCATCGCAAAGTATGCTTCGTATCGTTTTTAAAAATCATTTTAGTAAATCAAACCCCGACCTGGTGACCCGGAAGCGACTCTTCTTCTTCTACGGAAGTTTACAAACGTATTGCTGTACTGCGACTGAAAATAGTTCTATAAATCTTTAAACGGTTATTTAAAACATGTTTTAAACGTAAATTACAAGAAGACACCAGTGACCACTCGGTGAGTTTCCCGTCTTTGACTAAACTTCCACTTGAAATTTTGGGAGGTCTTGGCTGAGTTTGAAGGCTACCGTAGAAGAAGAAGAAGAGCCGCTTCCGGGTCACCAGGTCGGGTTTGATTTACTGAAATGATAAATAAAACCCGATACGAAGCATACTTTGCGATGATTTTTGTGTCCGAACATAAACGGACACCAGTGACCACTCGGTGAGTTTCCCGTCTTTGAAAACGAGAGTTTATGGTGTTTTTTGAAGGTTTTTCTATATGCACATCCAGATCCATTGTGTAGCTGTGACATGAGCAACATAAGCATGCGTTTTCTCAAGACTGCACAGTTCATCAAAATGTTGATATGAACCGTTGTATAAGATCGTAAATAACATTATAACAGGGCTTATAATGCTATATACTGAACTTCTCCTTTAAAGGGACCCTATTAAAGGAATACAAATGTTGTTTAAGTGGTTAAATTTAAAGTGATTGCATTTTTTAAAATCCATCCATTTTTACAGGCAGTTTCAGACTAACTCCAGGAAACGCATCACAACTGGACTTGGTCTTGATTGGCTTGCCTCACTAAAGAATTACTGATATCCTTCCAATCAGGCCAGTTTGCAGCATTTGAACTGGAAAGCCTCCACTCAGCAGGTTTACCTCATTTGAATTAGAGGAGCTGCTGTTGTCAGCCAATCAGGGGCCAGTATTGTGAGGACTTAGTCTTTCAATTCATTAAATTGAACTAGTTCAATTCAACTTTTAAACAAACTACATTTATTTGCAGACCATCATGAAGAACATTTTTGTTATGCTGAGCCAGAATATATTTGAAAACAAAATCAAAACTGAAAACTGAATAATATGGGAAATTACATGCAATGAAACTACTGGACTGGTCATTGCTTTATACATACAGTATACTGCATTTGAACACACATTGATGCCCACAGTAAGCAGAGGTAGACACTAGAGTGTGGATATGAGAGGACAGAGGGATGCTGCAGTGCCCTCCATCTCCCTCCCTTATTCTCTCTGCTTTTTTCTCTCTCTCACCATCTCTCCTTCGCTGCCTCGTTCAGGCCTTGTGCAGACTTTCAGCTTGCTTTTGTTTATCTGACAGGGGATGTAGAAGCATCTCTCTCTCTCTCTCTCTCTCTTCTTCCTTCTGTCCATCCCTTCCCCTCTCTCTCTTTCTCTCTTTCCTCCCTGAAAGATATTTCCAAATGAGTGAGCCCAGACCACAGCTGCCTCTCTGACGCATTAATCACTTGGCTGCCACCCCCTCCCCTCCTACACACACACACACACACACACACACACTCACACAGATAACCTGGTTTGACTTGCACAAGTAAATGCATGTACCACCACCGTGTGATATAAATACGTGTCAACGCGCACGACTTGAGAGCATACATGTAAAACACACACACACACGCCAGGATGACACACAGTCACACTCACCAGTATACACACACACACACACACAGCATCCGCCCACCACTCAAGTGATCTTAACTCTTTATACTACACCAACTCCCTCTCTTTCTCTCGCTCTCTCTCTCTTTTTCTCCATCCAGCCATGGCTCCCACATGACCCTCCATTTTCCTCGCCATTAGCAACACCACCCAGCAGCCGCTATCCATCCCTCCCTCCCTCCCTCCCTCCCTCGCTGCTCCTCTGTTTACTTCTCTATTTCTTTATTTGAATCTGGCACAATACCTCCCCTCCGTCTCCTCTGAGCAAAGCGGGGGATGAAGGGAAGGAGGAAGGGCAGGGAGGGAGGGAGAGAGGAGGGAGGGAAGTCTGATCTCTATGTTAATTTGTAGTGCACCCGGTTTATGAAACTGCCCTCTAGGAGAACAGTGAAAGATGTTACGCACCCTGACAGTGCAGCGTAGCTTAAAGGGTGGTTAGCTGGGGGCGTAGTTGGATTGTTGCAAATGGCGACGCAAAGTCGACTGATATGGGTTTTTCAAGGCCGATACCTATATTTATTTATTAAAGCTGACAATAGCTGATATTTTGTGGTGATACTGAATATCTTCAAATTAGACCGTTTAAAAAAGCCTTTAATAGCATTTAGATCATGGGACACTAAAACTCTCCATTGAAACCATACTAATAAAATAGTTTGAGGTGGGTTAGCAGCTCTTTAAGGCAGGGTGAAGCAGGTTTCATTGCAGGTTTTACAGACTGACACCCCTGAAGCTGTTCAGTAAAACAAGTGAAAATTGGCTTAGCGCTTGTTACATGCTTCCCAGGTATGAGTGACTTGGCGAATTAATAACGAACAACTTAACTAACGTTACCATTAACATACACTTAGCAAGGCCCACTATGCTAACAGTACAAGAACTAATATGCAAAACCTAAATGAAACAATCTAATGTTGTAAAATGACACAACTTACCTTATCAGGAAACCAGGGAACTTATTAATATTCTTCTACCTAGCCAAACGCTTCCACAAGCAATTTGAATCATACAGAAATGTGAAATTGAAAATCTGTCTTCCAATGCAACTGCAGTGAAAACTAGCAGCAGCAATACATGGAAATGATGGCCCTTCAAAACAAAAAGGGAGGAATGTCCATCATATTGCAGGTGGACAATAATGACTGGCCAATATTAGATTTTTTATAAATGGCCAATATTGGCATGATATATTCACAAACCAATATATCAGTCTAACCCTAGACAACATTATTTCCATGCGTCCCTGGCTGACTCCTACCTATTCTAGTACATTACATATTACTTGATATAAGCAAACTACATTGGTTCTGAAATCTGTCGTACCATGCATTCATATTCCACTGTAATCAAACCAAGGGATAAATCAAATCAATCGTTTAATTTCAGAATAATGACACAGAAAAGGGAACTGTTCCCTTGCTCGCAACACAAAAATGTTGGTGGCATTTGTTTATCTAAACTCTTTCTTTAGTGATGACCCAAATTGTGGTAACTGTGGGGAAATTCACAAGTAAACCTACAGAATGAAAATCAATAGTTAGCTAGTTCAAGCCCAGTGTCAGCAAAACTGCTTTTCAGATACCAAAAAGACATACAGGTGCACTTGTGCAGAATTTACATTAAACGATGACTCCGATTTAGTGTTGGCTTTATGTTTGTCAGGTAAGACAAGAGATACATGGGGAATATTATTGGCCTTTAGATCTGGGCAGCACTGGTGCTTAATGCTCAACTTTGGCTGCACATCATTAAATAATCTATCCAGCACCTGGGTTGCTAGGTTTTCTTATTGGAAATTTTATTGACAAATTGGGTTTTAAGATTATATTTTGTGCATTATTTTAAAACAAAATTGAACCGGTTTAGGTTAATTACTTTAGTGTGTAATTTCATCACTATACAGCCATACTTTGAACCAATATGCTTTTACCTTAAATATCTGGGTATCATTGCTTTTGAAATACAGCACCAAAACTAAAGTGTTGCTTTTTTTTTCTCCAGCAAGAAAGATAATGGCATTTCAAATAATAGGCCTTTATTGAAATGTATGGCATAAGTGTCAAATCATGACTGCAAGTGTGGGAAAATGTATCTTTGTTGTTAACTGATTCAAAGAAAATATTAAGTCAAGTACAGTTCAATTATGGTTGATTAAATGGTCAAATATAGTCATTTTTATAGTCCTTTAGATTTATTCATGTAGTGTTAACAGTTTAAACAAATTAAATCAAGGTTAATAAAATGTATAGTACAAATTAAAGAGGTAGAATTTGTAGCATCTTGGGTGTAAGACATGGATGCATCTTCTCAGTAGAAGTTAATGATGGACTTCCATGTTCCTATGTTAATAACAAGCTACATTTGAAGTGAAGTTACTCTCAAGTCTCAAAATGATCACTATGTATCAGGAGACTCTGTCCTCTGTATTTCAAACATGTACTGGTGATGTGAAGTGGCTTTCGGTGAACCAGAGTTAGTGCTGAAACGATTAGTCGATTAATCGATTAGTCGATCGACAGAAAATTAATCGATTTAAATTTTGATAATCGATCAATCGTTTTAGTCATTTATCAAGTAAAAATAACAAACATTTGCTGGTTATGGCTTCATAAATGCTAAGATTTGCTTGCTTTTCTCCGTTTCATATAATTATTTAAAAAATGTGTGGCTGCTGGTCAGACTAAGTAAGCTATTTTAAGACTGGTAACTTGTGATGGGCATTTGTCATTATTTGAGACATTTTATAGACTAAATGATTAATCGAAAATGAAAATAACCGTTAGTTGCAGCCCTAGCCAGAGTGCATGCAAATTGATCTGTGAAAATGCTGCTGAAGCAGCATCGGCTTCCCTAAAATTTCCATGGAAAAGTATAATGTTTTATCAGTTTATTGGAGCTACACAAGGGATCATTAACCTATCCCTTGCTTGTAATTTCCCTGGAATTACAACATGAACTTCTGTGGTCAACTGTCAGTTTTTTCTATACTATCAGGGAAAGAAATGCAAAGTGAGAGCGAAGACAAAGTGGTGCCATTGTGCAATTAAAGACAGCACTTGTAATTTGTTCAGCAGATTAGCCAGTGGAGAGACTGGAGAGACTATCATTTCACCAAAACATTTGATCAGAGTACCTTCTGTTCTTGTCTTGATGTTACCTGATGGAATTTGTGTTGCATTTTACCTGAAATCCAGTTAGTAACAAATCATTAACACCCAAATATCAGCTTCATAACAGCAGTAGCATATTCATAAATAATTATTGTATAATTGTCTCAAAGATCAGCTTGTTGAGATTAACGGATCCACCCGAAAAATCCACCCGAAAACACATTGAGGTTTAACTCAACCAATCAGATTATTTCTGCCCCCAGAGCTACTCTGCTTCAGAAAAAACTCCAATTTGTTTTTGAATAGTTGCAAATCTTGGTGGACAGAATCAGCCAAAGCAAATACAATACATAAGTGTTGCCATGGGATATAATTATTCAAATGCACAAATAAAGATTACAGAACAGCAATCTCATTAAATTTGTTTTATTTGTGTATTATCATAAACAGGCTACAATATAGCGACATGCTGAGGGCTTTGAAATCGTCCATAGAGAGATCATTTCAATCACTGTAGTAAGGGTTGAAATTTGCTTTACACCAAATACAAGCGTATAGCTCAGCGATGAGATGAAGGCAGTTCATACAGCATAGCAGTGGTTGCACAAAAAACACTCTTACTGCAAGCATGTAACACCCTACAAAGTTCTTGGTACCCGATTCTTACGTAACATGTCACACATCCAATATTCCACCAAACATCAGAGGGAGAGAGACGGAGAGAGAGAGAGTGTGTGTGTGTGTGTGTGTGTATGACTGCCATTTTCAGTGAGGTAATTTATTGTTGTTTATTATTTATTTATATTATTTTACATACAATGCCCTCTAATTATTGTCACTCTTGATTAAGATGAGCCAAATTAGACTTTAGAAAATATGTAATCTGTATTCTGTGATGAACTTGTTTCTCTTTGTAGCAAAGTCCTTCATAATTTGTCACATAGTGAATCTAACTTAGATGCCTTAACTATGACTCATCTAGATCTCTAGACTCTTTGGGCTCTATTTTCATGGATCAATGGCGCACTGCGCAAAGTGTAATCAAAGGAGCACGTCGCGAGCACACAGGGAGCGGCGACTGATTTTTGTAAATTTGCGTGCATGGCACCTGTGGCGCAGTTGGAAACTAGGTTGGATTAGTAGTAATACATTATCAGTAGGTGTGGTGGACCTGGCTTCAATCATCAATCACCAATCACATCACCTCTTTTCCTTCCCTTTAAAAGCATACTGACCATTTCGTGATGTAGAGAACAGTCCGGAGCGGATCCGCCACAAAAGCTTCTCCCAAGAGGAAACTGATGTCCTTGTGTGGGAGGTGGAGAATCGCCACGAGCGATATATAGCACCTTAAATAAGCCACCAAGGGCAGATGATGTTAAAATAGCTTGGGAGGAGATAACACACTTGGTTACCGTGTTGCTCTGGTCCGAGGAGAACTGTTGCCCAATGTAGGAAACGGTTCAATGATATTAGACGAAGAGACAAACAGAAGTTGGTGACAAACCACAGGGATAGTTTGGCTATGGGAAGGAGGCCATCTACCAGCCAGTCCCTGACATCTATAGTGGCCGCCTCCACAGTCCTCACTCCGTGTGTCATGGCACATACTGACAGTTCTATGTTGGATGACAAAGATTCACACCACTGCCACACGTGTATATAGTTAGAATGAAAAATCGTGTATCTTGTTTTGTCCTGCTTGAGGGATTTACATCAAATTGACCAACATCAACATCATCCACAAAAAGGGTTGGTAAGCTTTTGAATAGGATCTGTCCATGTGCGCATCGCTTGGTAAAGCCACAAAAATAGCACAGAACATGCTGCACTTTGCACCGTGCGCTTTTGACGTAGTCTGAGCAGGTGGGTGACACAAGCGCAAATCCCCATTATCCTCGACACCAAAATCGCACTGTGCTGCTTGATCGTTCCTGACAGCCCCCCTACTGTGCCTCTCCTCCCACTTAGGCACAGCCAAGTTCACGGTGAGTCACCAAAATAACAAATGGGCACAGGTGAGAAAAAAACCTGTGTGCCTGATGAAAATACCACTTTGCCAGCGCAAAGCCCCAACATGCGGCGTCACAAAAATAGACATAAGATTCAGTCAAATGCATTGTCTTACATCTGAATGAATCTCAATGAGTTTTTCTGGTATCACCAGGTTTAGCTTTGGTCTGTTAAGGATTACATGGTTGAATAATGCAATATCAAAGTATTGACATTGGAAGGGAGAATGTTAGCACTGAATCCTTAACTTCACCACTTTGCATCAAGATAAATATGGCACATTTTAGAGTAAGATTTCTTGTTTATTTTTCATATGACTTCTTGAGGAGAAATTGCACTCTAAAGTACTTGACATGTATTTTTAGGCATAGTGGAAGCAGGAAAAAAGTCAATTGGGATTTTGCTCCCTCCAAGTCCTTGATATGTCAGTGTGAGTGGACTACGTAGTTACATAGTTAAACAAATTGCCAAACTGTGTATACATGAGAAGCCAACAGAGATCTATTCAAAAGCAAGAGGCTGCAGCAAAGGCTTGCAAGAATATCTTAAAGGAATAAACTAGACATTTCATGATCTGTGGGTAATTCTGGAAGCAGTTATATCAAATCTAAATCAATTTTGCCATGTAACCAATTTAGGAGGACAATCTTTAGCTTTGTAACAAAGGATGCCAATAATTGTGACGGCCATAAAAAGTTATCAAATGTTGGAAATTGACTATTTTTTAACAATTGCCTTTGAATGATAGAATATACTTTTTTTTTTAAACCAAAAAATCTGGGCTAAGAATAAACCTTATTACTTTTGTTGTTCGATATTTTACAACCTTCTTGGCCAGTTTTAACCAAGGGTGCCAACAATTCTGGAGGGCACATCATATACAGTATTTTACATGAAGTTTTACATGAGTAATTTGATTTATGTTCCCACTATCTGAGTCCTAAACATCACAGCACACGTAATGGTGCATTAAGTAATATATGACTTTTATGGATCTCAGTGACCAGCAGGAATTGCAACAATGTCAACAGGTCTCTGGTAGTGTTTCCAATGGGTGGGAATTTTAGGTGCTTGGGAGGAGCACCTCTATAAGAGGGCTCTGTGTGTTTGTTGGTTTGTTTGTTTGTTTGTTTGTTCATTCATGTCTAACGCTTTTTGCAGTGTGCAGTGCTTAGGGGAATAACGGTATGTGCTCTTTAGGCAGCGCTGAGCCCCAAGAGCCCAGCATAAGGGAAATCAAGTGTGCGCTCGTACACCAGGCAGTACGGTAGAAGTCAAACAAGCATCAACCAACTGGAGGCTGGTGCGTTGTACGTCCACATACCAGGAAACTAGCTAGCTGATTTTATAACTATAGTGGCTATGTCAACACATTAATTAAATATTTTGTACAGCCTCCCCTCTGATATTAGATCTGCGAACACTGTGGACACTTATATATATATGTGTGTGTGTGTATGTATGTATATTTATATATATTTATAGTTGTTTTTATCTGCACTTTGTGAAGCACTTTGTGGCTCTTGTCCTTGAAAAGTGCTATATAAATAAAAGTTACTTACTTACTAGACCATTCCTTGTACCCTCTGACAGCTCAAAAGTGAGCAACACTTGCATTTTTTCAAACATTTCCTCTTGGGGATGGAGCACAAATGCACCAGTACTTCAGTAACCATGCAGTAAAAAGTTAGACTTATCCAATAAATCCTGTGTAATCTGCAAAAACATGAGTAAACACTATATATACTAATATAAAGTGTTTTATTAGAGCACTGGTGGACCATCAGATCAGTGTCTGGAACTCTGGAGCGATGGATAGAGGGATACGACATCTCTTGCATTTAGTGCTTTGTTGATGGTGGTTAAAAACATCTCAGGCACCACCCTAGGAAGGGAGATGGCATATTATTTTCATGCTCATCAAATCATTCAGTGGCCACTCGTGCCCTGTGGATGGGGGCGTTGCCATCCTGGAAGAGACCATTTGCATTAGGATAGAAATGCTTCACCATAGGGTTTTTGGGAGATTGTCCCATTGGTCACTTTACTTGTGAAGTGATGAGAACATAGACACCAAATTCATCCAAGTGTCCCCAGTAGATTATTGGCTCCCATGCTTCTTGCTAACAATTTAGCATGCACTATGTTATAGTAGTATACTTGTCATAGGCGTAGGTTTCACTTGACCATTGGGGGGGACCAGGGGCGTTTCTAGGATTCAAAGACATCAGGGGCTTAGCCCCAAGGGGAGTCTCAGTTTGGTGCGCGCGAAAAATTAACATAGAAATAAAACTTCAGGGCTGGAAGCTGGAAGCATGCCGTAGACAACAGAGCTGTGACTGTTGTCTCTCTCATCTCCTCTCATCATCCCCACTTGTCTCTCTACTCTACTCTTTTTGTTGTCTCTGTGTCTTGTCTCTCTCTTCTCTCCTCTCTCTGTTTCACTTCTCTCCTGTTGCTATCTGTCTCTATAGCCCCTTTCACACATGCAGCCTGTTCCATTA
Source organism: Rondeletia loricata (assembly GCA_900302605.1). Taxonomy (NCBI): domain Eukaryota; kingdom Metazoa; phylum Chordata; class Actinopteri; order Beryciformes; family Rondeletiidae; genus Rondeletia; species Rondeletia loricata. The sequence goes on from OMLI01088004.1 coordinate 12,077, forward strand.
ATGTCACGGCATTGGGGTCATGTGTGAATGGAGCCGGTGTCAAAATGCCGTCAAATCAGTTCTTGCAATTTCCCTGCTAAAGACGTTGTAACGTTACTAGTAAAGTTCTGGAACGACCGTATGTGTGAACAATGCCATAACATTACTGGCACAGGCACACACAACGT
>OMLI01088006.1:0-12113 GCA_900302605.1 Rondeletia loricata
GCGGATACCATTGCAAACTGTTTTTATGTCACCATCACTGCCTATATTATATTACTTTCCATTACACTGTTTGTCCCGGCACCTATTGCACGCTCAGCCGTCTCGGTGGGGGATCCCTCTTTGACTTGGCCCACCCAAAGGTTTCTTCCAATTTTTTACCCTGATAAGGTTTCTTGGAAGTTTTTCCTTTAATGCTTTGAGGGTCTAAGGTTGGTGGTGCCGGGTAGGTTAGGCTTTGTAGAATAGGTAGACTGCTAAACTTTTTGTTTTTGTACTGTATGTCTTATGCCTTGTTCTGCTTCACTGTTTGTTTGTTATCATCATTTTGTAATTCTTGATTGTTGCTTAGGTAGATCTAGTTTGACTCATTTGCTGTAAAGTCCTTTGAGACATGCTTTGTGATAAAGGGCTATATAAATAAATGAACTTGAACTTGAACTTGACTCTTTGTGGCCTGGTGATGGCACGGTACAGAAGCAGAACTGCTGGAGGAGGAAGCAGAGCTGAACCAAGGGGGCGGAGACTCTGGGAAGGTGGGCGTGCTCCGGAGGAGGAGGCGGACTTACAGCCGGACTCTGCAGGAGCACATGAAGCCCATCAAGCAGTACGGGCCAGACGCTGAACAGCACAGAGATGGCAACATGGGTACATTATGATTTAAACCTGCTCAATTAATATTTTAACAGTTTTGTTCCAGAACAATGTAAATGTATATCCATTTTGAGGAAAAAGTTGTTAATATTTCAACCGTATAGATATTTTCATCCTCAGAATTGTTAGTACTTAGTAACAGCATAGGTCTTTAGATAGATAATGACTTAAATGTTTTTCTGCACTGAGTTTTATTTTCATATCCGCAAACATTTGTAGGTGTCAAATTGGAGAATATCATATTTTGGAACAAACCTCTTCCTTTATCTAAACTGAAGTACAGTATAAATCGAAAATTGTTTCGTTTTCAAACAGCCAGCATGTTTAAAAAAAAGAAATAATAGTTATCGATCTATCCTCTACTCACACTGAACCTTTCCTTTTGTATTTCAGGCCCCATAGAAATGAAAGGCCCATACAGATGGAACATCACTACTATAGTGGCTGGGATGAGTGTGATGTAAGTCAACACCCTGCAAACACCTGTCAATCAACGTGATTTCTATTGCTTGTATAAAGAATGTGTATTTTCACACTAATATGCGCATATGAGGTGCACAAACTCCAAATAGGAAGATAGTAATCCTTAAAGGTTATGCTTGGGGATTTCTGGAGTTAGTGAGGTGTCCCTAACCCTGTCTGTCTCTATCTTTCTGTGTGCACAAGTGGCCAGTTTAACCTCCGTGCTCTCTGTTCCTCAGTCTGCTGATTCTGACAACGCTGAACGTAGGCCTGTTTTTCAAGTTATGGGCTATGGAGGACGTGGCTCACCGCATGTACCTGAGCACCAGGCACCGACTGAGGGAGAGGAATGAGCCCAGGTCAGACACCTTGCTGCTGCATCACATCGTGTGCATTTCTTTCTTTTCCCCTCTGGTTTATCCTCTCTGTTATAGAAAGACATGAACTATATCAGTAGTCACCATGATCACTCAGAAAGGAGGAGTCTAGGCGTTGGTGGATGGGCTTGGTTGAGCAGCCCACATACAAGAGAGCTCTTGTTCTTATGACTCACAATGTTGAAACTGTTTGTGAGAGGCTTTTCAGCCTCAGTAAACGTGGTTGTATAAGTGATTCTTGTGACACAATCTTACACCAATACTCCTTCACTCTCTCTTTCTCTTTACCTTTCACATCCTTCAGTTAATTCCTCTTTTGCCTCCTTCAACTTTCTGCGTCTGCCTCTGTGAAGACTTCTCTTCTACCTTTTGAATAAAGAAAACTTGAACTTTTGTGTAGCAAGCGTGAATATGATTTTTCACATCAGAATAATTATATCTGTGTTTTGACAGCTTGCCCCCTGACTATGGTCCCAGACAGGGACCTGGTTACAGGACCAGAGAGGAGACGAACATGCTGAAAGCTGTCCTCCAGGACTCCATCAACCTTTTAGAACAGGTGAGTCTGACAGTCTGTTTAGTGACAACATTTTGTCATTAAATGCCTTTTCTCCTTCAGAGAAACCAGAATGAGACGTGTAGTCGTTACATAGCTGTTGTATTTATAACCAGCAGCCTAAGAAAGTTTCAGGAGTCCATCGTATAAATGCTTTACAACACTATGTTTATTGTTTTTACCTGTCTTAGATGCTCTCAAATTAGGAAAGCCGGTGTTTCTACTTGCTGAGTCAGTTCTTCTTTTCCTCACAGCTCCGCAGTTCTCTGATGGTGCTGCAGCAGAACTTTGCGATGGCCAATCGGACGGCAACGCCGCAGTGACCCTCCCGCACCTGGTGACCACAGACTGCCCATCGGCCCTGTGGCAGAAAGGACTGCAGCAATGAACTGCCTCTGAGGAAATCTCTCGTATCCAGTGACGTTGCCACGGAAATGTCCCCAGACCACTGAGGAGCAATGTGTTGCCAAGGGCTACAGGTCCCAAAGCCTTGGCAACAGGTCCCAAAGCCTTTGATGTGGCATCAGGTGCCAGGATGTTTTTAAAGTTCTGCTGACTGACTGCTGGGAGGAGAAAGCTGCATCAATGTCAGCAGCACATGAAGCAGTGAGTTTAGATTTCTGTAGGGCGCTGTTGTCATGTCAGCTGACTTGGCTGGCTTGTTCTTCACTCTCGTCTTAAATGATGGCGCTGGATTTACTGTTAATGCAAGTCAGAAAACCTGTAATCCCTTTCCTGACCTGCCTTGCCGCATTCCCCTTATTTGCCTAGTGCCACGTCAAATGAACTGGTGTAAATACACCGTTGGTGCCTTTTTGTTTTATTATTCTCATGAAGTGTGACATTGATTTGTCAACAAGGACACCTTCACTGGCAAGAGTGTCAGTAGTTAAAATAAATGTTTGGTGATACTAATATTTAAGATAAGAATTTTCTCTATTTTAATTTTTGCACATTTGCCTTGTAAATGTAGGCCGCATTTTAGATTTCTTTAGGAATTTTATTTCTTTCCAATGAAAATATGGTAGAACCAAAGTAACTCGATACATTTGGATGTTTTTTCTCTCCTTTGTAATTATGATCAATCGTCATCTTTTTTTCTGAATTTGAATTGTAAGAATGTTTGCAACTGGTTTGCACGGTAAACATCAGATGAACATTCTCAGGATTTCATATTATTTTGATATGAGCCAAATCTTTTGCTGAAAATACTGCTGATGCTGTGTTTTCCAAACTAGAACATATTTAATGCAACTTCTTTCAACAAAGATGGTGACATGCCTATTCTACATGTATCACCATAGTTGTACACAATTTCCTCTTCCTCTCCCTGTGTCTGCATTGAGCCAAAGTTAAAACGGTATGATTGGTGTAATTTTGAACACTGATTTAGACCATTCCCTCACACTACTCCAATAAAGGTGAAGAAGGGACAAGGAGTCACTGTGCATTCACACTATCAACACTTGATTATTAGATGGAAGTTTAGTTATTTGCTTGTTGATTTGTACTCTACAATGATTGTTGTTGGTGACACCCAAGTACAATTTGCTCCTTGTTTGATGTTTACACTGTGGCCATCAACCTTGGATTTTAAAGACACAGGCAGTGCACAATTTGGTGTAGCTGTCTTTTCCTCTCTTACATAAACGTGTGATCCACTACCAATGTTTCAATTAGACTGTTTGCTGTTTTGTACATTTGTTTGTAATGTTATTTTGAATAAAAGGTATTTTCCTGCCAAATATTAGAGCTGCCTACTTGTTAAGGTAGAGCATATTAAAGGAAGATACTGTGAAATATTAACCTTTTTAAATGTTATTTCCTTGTCCAGTCTGCATTAGTGAGCACTAACAATTGCCAGAGATAGAAAAGTGTGTCCTGCCCTCATAGCTGTGATGTTTCACACATGAAAAGCTCCACACATGGTGACAGCACTCAGAATGACTTTACCAAGTACAATACATGTACAAAAAAACAATGTATTGGTGACATTAGTGAAGAGACGTATGACAACTTACTGAATTTGAAAGTGTACTGACTCCCATGGTATAACGACAACAGGACCTTGGATCAGCATCATTGCACATTGTTTCAGGGCTGATAGCACTACTATAATATAAAATATATTTTAATGTAAAACTTAAGACAGACATTGTAGGCTAGAGCCAAAGTCGGCTCAAGATTATACATTGGCCATTAAATTGTTTTGGTTTTCCTGGTTTCTTCCTATACTTTGGGAAAAACTTCATGAGAATAAAAAACGGATTGGAGTGCCTAGGACAAATCTAAACTATCACGTTGAGTGTATACAGGATTACAGTTTGTACTCTAAAGTCAGCATTACACATTTTACTTAGTTTTGTTATAGAACCTACTGCTGGGGAGGAGCTGACTGCAGTTGTGTAAGGAGAGAGAAGCAGGAAGTAATGGGAGTGTGTGTGTGTGTTCCTGTCACTGGTGAAATGCTTCACTAATGAGACTGTCTTAACAACGCCTTTAAACCTCCCTAAAGAAAAAAACCTATAATACTATACATTTCTATAGGGATTTATAGTGTGTCTATGGTACTCAACATTTAGTTTATAATGATCTTATTGTACCTTATGGTGTTTAAAAAAAATAAATGCTATGCTATCCCTATAATATTGCTAAAGGGAATTAGATCATACCTTATGGTATTTAAAAAGAAATCTCCTATGGTATCGCTATGGTATATATAAGTCCCTACAATACTATAATATTCTTATAGGGACTTTGTGATATTTGTATAGTTGGCCTATTCTAAAATGTATTATAGGATTATAGGATTTCTTTTTCGTAAGAAATATGAGTCCAGAGACAGAATGCTTTCTTTTTAGAGAAATTCCTCCCAATCAGTCCCATGGAAGTCTTATATTATAGGTCAGTGAGTCCCATGGATGTATTGGGTCAGTCCAGTGTAAATTATTGGTCTGCTGTATTTGTGGGAGGAAATGAGTTTTCTTGGGCGAGGAAGTTGTCTACCTCGTCGTTTGACGTCAGGAGTGTATTTGAGAGGGATCTGTCAGCACGGTTTGGGGGGAAACAGAGGAACCAGACGTCTCGCCAGCAAAACAAAACCTTCATTTCGACATGGAGCTCCTTCTGGACCCGGACACTTGACACCCAGAGATAACTCTACCCGCACGGGTTACGATAAGCTGCTGTTCTGGTGACTTCCATGGCACAGTAATGCAGCTCAGATAACACCGGATACGACACCGGATACCAGGAGAGAGACTTCTGCTGTGAAGCCTGCTGGGACAAAACCGATACGGTGGATTTATACTGGAAAGTTTCAACATGTAGCAGGTCCGTGTTCAGGTATGTTACGTTGTATTTTCTCATTTAGCGTCTCTATTATAGAGTCTATAGCGCAACATTGTAGCCATGTTTGACGCAGCGTGCCGCTCCGGTCAGTGATGGCTCGTTGTGGTGTTATGGTCAGTGCTGGTAAATGTAAAGCTGGGTCAACTTCAGTATGACCTCCGGTCGTGATTATCAGAAGGCGAACAACCACCAGTATAAACAAAAATCTATACTATTTTCAGAAAAGCATGAATTTATCCTTTTTCTCCCCTTAAAAGACATTATTCTCATATAGCTTCAGTTTGACACTACTTAGTATGATGTATAGTATGAATTTAGGTAATAAAGGTTTATATAAGGCTAAATATGTGGGTAAACTGAGTTTTCCACAACTGAGCCATAATGTTTCCACCAACTGATTGATTCATTATTTGCTCAGAATGCCTGGTTAAAGGCTGTTGCTGAAAATTATCCTGTTTCCCATTAACAAAACTCTATATCAGCTGTCAAAATGGTGTATCTATCTATTCATTCAATCATTCATTCATCCTGAAAGAGGTTTGGGCAGATTAGACTAACTCATCAATCTCTCTCCACTATCAACACTTTTATACCTCATCATTGCCCTCTGGTATTCAATGTGTACAATAATAATATTATTTCTGTACTGAATATATGTGTGTGTGTGAATAAAATAAACCATAAATAAAATAAACCATGGTACCTTAGTATTTTGCCTTTTGGTTGAGATATTGTCACAGATTGAGGTGTTTATATTGTCATCTGAAGTCTTTTTATACAGTAATCCTATAATACACTTTGAAGAATACAATACAAATACCACAGCAAAACTTGCATCGTAATATCTTGCAACTACTATAGGTCAAAAAAGATACCACAGAAACTCCCATAGTATTACCACAGGGGATAAAAATACAGCATAAATAATAAAGCATGGTATGATCACTGCTGACGCGATGAATCCTTATAGAAACGTAGTGATTTTCTGTTAGGGAGCAGATGTGCCTCTGGGGAGTCATCAACCTTGCTTTCTGTGATTTAGGGGTCCTGAAGATCTGTGGTTGTTGTAACGCCTGCTACTGCCTCACCACTACCACGTTCCATCTGTGCAGCCTAAATAAGCCAGCGGGTTGCAATGTTGGGACTGTCGCACTTCCTGTAAATCATAAAGCATGACAGATGTGTGACAGATGCGAGAGTAGTAGGTTGACCTTCCTAGAAAATCTGGGTAGGGTCAAATGAGCAGGGCCTGCGTTGTTGTGTTGTGGAACATTAAATCTATTTGGAACCACTCCACCATCTAAAACACATGCACATGGTTGGTAAACTGCTTTATGCACAGGTCAGCTCTGTGTTTAAGTGTGCTTTTAATGATATTTTCACATAGTGGAGTCTGTCACTTGGTCCCTGTCTCTGTTCCCGTCTCCTGTCTCACGTCATTAGTCTCTTGACTCACTGTCTAACCTATATATCCAAATATAACACAAACGCTCACACAAGCGCACCCCTTGATGATGGTAGTAATAAACTCTTTTATCATCTGATTAGCTGCAAGGCTGTCCGTCATGAAGAAGCGAGCCAACAAGGTGCTGGAGGAGGAGAAGGTGGAGACCTTGTGCTGTTGCGAGTATGTGAACAGACATGGAGAGCGGAGCCATGTTGCAGCCTGCTGCTGTGATTGTGAGGACCTGGATGAGGCCTGTGACAGGTGAGAGACATTATATTGACAACTACTATTCAGTATGCTTTGGATTGATCCCGTTTGTCAAAAAATGCCTCCTCCTTTCCTCCCCTACTTCCTCCTTTCCTCCGTGACCCGGAAACTGATTCTTGCTTCGCCATTTTGGAGACTGTCCCAATTAAAATCCTCAGACGAAGCAGCTTCTACCAAGGATCCACAAGAGTGTCCTCTTCCAGGAAGTTTATATTTCACGCCCAGACTGTGATGTTGTGGACACCAAATCAATTTAAAGAGATGATGAGATTAGCAGAAAGTAGACTATTGAGAAGCCTGTAATCAGCATTCTAGCTGTTGTCAATCATGAATCCAATTGATTACTGGCACCAAATTGGTTTAGGGCTGCTATAGGCTAATCTATGTATGAACTTGAAGCGGCCAGGAAGAATACAGAAGCTGCAAAACCTATCCTTCAACTTTAACTTGGCTAGTTGAAAGCAAATATTCATGTGTAAAACTATTTGCAGACACTAAAGTCGCACTTTTATTTATTTAGGTTCCTCACATGTAAATCTTGTTGTACATGACATGATGGATGTTATGTATAATGTGCATTTGATATTCCACGTCAGAACGAAACCAGCCAGGCCTGTGGCACTTTAAATAGGTTGGTCATGAACAAGCCCCGCTATTGGCTGTAGGATTAATTGAGTGTGATAGGGCCACTTCATCAGTAATTGCCATCAGCTTCGGTGACAGTAATAGGAAGCGTTCTGTCCCGTTTCTGCTCACCTCTCCTCATTCGCTTATCCACTCTTCTCCTTTCCTCTCCTCGTTTCCTCCAACTTACTTCCTGGTAGGAAACGAGTGGTAGTGAGGGAGGAAAGGAGCAGTAGTGAAGAGGTTCGCGACTCACACTTTGTTTTAAAAGCGCTCCACACAGACTATCAAGTCAGCATTGTAACAGATGGCACCACAGTGACAAGTGTAATGTTTCCCAACATCCACAAGCTGTTCCTCAAGGCCTCAGCTTAAAAGAAGCTAAGGGGCTGTAGGTTTGCCCATGCAGCAGTCATTGCCAGGTAATGAGGGACTTTTCACCTTCTCCCTCCTCCTTTAGATGGCTGAAGAGGGAGCCCCAGACACCTGATTCCCTGTCACGGCTGGCTGCAGTCGCGACGGACCGAATTCGTGTGCCCTGGCTGTGGGGTGGAGCCCAAAAACTGGACCTGTCTATGATCCCACCTCTAATTTTACTTCCTGTCCTACTGCATCTGGCCGCTCTCCACATCCTCCTGGGCGTGGCGGTTCTGACAGCTCTGCCGGGCCTCGTGCTGTGGTACTACTACTTCACCCACCGCAAGAAGGGACGGACGCTCTTTTTCCTCAGCCTGGCCCTCTTTTCCCTGGCCTACATGTACTACCTGTTCATCACTGAGGTGCTTCCCCACGGGGATGTCGGCCTGGCCCAGCTAGTGGTGGTAACTGTAGGGGTCGTCCTCACCCTGGCAGCCCTTGCCCACACCAAGAAAGAACCTGGCGTTGTGCGGCCGAACCAAGCAGACGTCCACAGCACAGTGACTTATTACAGCCCTTTGGTGGACCGAGATCCCGCCCTCAACGGGACGAGGCAAGAGGTGGTGACGACAGTAGCCAACCGGGCGGCTTCTTCGGAGCAGGCGGAGGTGGAGCAGAAGGAGAGTGGCCGAAGGAACTGGTGTCCGGTGTGCAGGGTGGTGCGGCCCCCCAGGGCGGGACACTGTCGGATCTGTGGTGTCTGCGTGCTGCGTCTCGACCACCACTGTGTCTGGTGGGTTCCATTAAAGCATATGTGCCTCTCGCTTGGCTGGTCATCATTGCTTATCTCTGCACTTCACTTCCACGTTGCCACTTTGTCTCACATCTCAGACGTGGTCTGTGCTGCCTTATTTATCATTCGCCTGTCTTTTCTACACTCAAACTCTATTCAATAAATATAAAAACTACAAACATCCTTTACATTTCTTAAGCTATGGCCTTAAGTGACTGTCTTTCTTTTCGGGACACTCAATCATGTTTATTTATATAGCCCTTTTATACAAGCATGTCTCAAAGGGCTTTACATACCATCATATATACATACTACATCATATACTAATCATATATACATACTACATCATATACTAAGTACATCATATACATCTTTCTATACTAACTATACATCATATACATACTACATCATATACCATACTGCACACCTATGGGCAATTTAGAGTCTTCAGTTCACCTGACCTGCATGTCTTTGGACACCTGATCAGCTCAGACGTATTGAGTGTCGAGTACCAGTGTACATTCCACATTCACATAGTTATAGTTACAGTTGTAAGTGAACATTTCCCTGCTGTCATCCACTTCTACAATTGTGTGTGTGTGCCAATGTGTGACCGTGCTTGCATGTGTGTATGTGGCGTAACCCTGGGTTCTCAGTACAATGTTTTGTCTGCCTGTGTGTGTACATGTATATATATATTTGTGTGTGTGTGTGTGTCCTCTCCGTGGCTGTCGGGGCAGGATAAACAGCTGTGTAGGGCAGGCCAATCACCGCAGCTTCCTGCTGACACTCCTCCTCTTCCTGTTGACCTCCCTGTATGGGATCAGCCTGGTGCTACAGAGTGTGTGTCCCCGACAAAACCTCCTCACCGCCCTGCTCTACTGCCCCGGGGTCTACAACCAGTACAGGTACTGAGAGCACAGCCACACGTGCACATACACACACGCACTCTGCACATAGTAAACATACACAGAGTTGGGAAGGTTACTTTAAAAGTGTATTCCACTACAGTTACTAGTTACCTCATCAAAATAGTAATCTAACATAATCCAAGGGATTACCCAAACTCAGTAATGTGTTCTGATTACTTTCAGATTACTTTGCCATGTTTGAGGTATACATAAGAAAAAGTTAAAAATGACAAAGTTCAGGTAATTTATTTCAGGTTTGCATACAAACACAAATTTTCTTCTGTCTACATTTTATTCCCAGAAGAAATGCTCAAATTTTAAACAAGTATCTGTAATGAGAATGTTATTATTTTAGGGAACATAACAGAATACAGTTACATTTTTTGTATTTATAGATTTATAGATTTATAGATTACATAACGCCATTACAAGTATTCGGTTACTGCCTAACCCTGTGTACACACAGCACAAACTTACACATCTGCTCAAGTACACAACTTTCTCAATAATGAATGCTCAGTACACAAAATACATGCATAAAACAAATGACTCGGTGCACACTCACAGTTCAAATGTAGCCCATGGAAATAGGCCAGGGTAGATTTCCAGCAGAGAGTCAATTTGCCTTCTTTTAATACTTTAGGGAAACAATGTTTAATTGAAGCACTGCAGCACGCTTTGATATTTTTCTCAAAATCAAGCATAAAATGTAGGCTAATTGAGGTTTCTGTAAGGTTTTTGCATATTGGACATAAGGCTTCCTTCACTGTAGAGTTGACCCAGTTTCACAGAGTGCCTCAGAGTGGTGCCTATTGAGCTGCTGGAGAAACAGTGAGTATTTTTGCTGAAGTAGTTTAAATGGGCTACTCTGGCGCCTCTCCGCCAATCTGACGAACCCACTAGCACTGCTGTGGGCGTCACACTCTGAAAATAGGCCTCCAGTAAAACCTCATTCATCTCAACTTCAGACTATTGAACAGACCACTCTACTGAATGGTTTTAATGACCGAAATATGTAGAAATGCAAAAAATTATTGTGAGCGGTTACTGCAACGTGCTCATTAAGTACACGTAAAAATGTTGTAACTGATCACACAGAGAATTTTAGATGTGTGCATGCCATTTCAAATTTTGAAAGAAAAGAGGATAAGTTAATGATACAGGATGAAAGCTTCTCAGAATCTGTTATAGTGTCCCGTTCCATTCGATCCATGAGGGATTAGGGGTTAAAATCAAGTGCTGGGCATGTATGTCTATGGACACCAGGGTTGTTATTTTGATTTTGAAAGTTTGGAATTTGACACTTAGGGCTGTGAACATCTGTCTGAAGTATTCAGTATTATGCATTCATTATAAATAAATGAATAAAACTACACTGATAGGACAGCCTCTAGATTTGTCAATATCATATGTCTTATTGATTTCTACACAGTTCTCCATAACCAACTATTTTAGGTTTAGATGAAAATAGAGCCTTATTGATAAAAAAATAATAACTAATATTTTAGGTACCTGTTGTCTGTATTATGTTTTATTATTATTATGCAGCAGGATGTATCATGTTTTCCCTTTGTGTGTGTGTGTGTTCCAGCACTGCGCTATGCTTCACCTGTGCCTGGTACAGCAGTATAGTGACTGGTGGGCTGCTCCACCTGCTGGTGCTGCAGGTCATCAACGTCAGCTACAACGTCACGGAGCGCGAGGCACGCAATGCCCTGCGAGACAAAACTGCCCGCAGCGCCTACTGGGGACTCATCGTGGACACTGGCGTCTACTCTCAAGGTTTCCGTGGCAACTGGGCGGCATTCATAACCATGGGAGACAATCTGAATCTGCCCTCTTCCGCCCCTACGAACTTGGTGTAAGAGACCTTTACGTGGTCTGACTGTGTGTTCTGGGCTTATGGCTGCTGTACTGTCCATGACCGCTGGATGGCAGCATGGCTTCTTTTACTCCAGTCTCGCTTCTCCGGCCTTGACCCGCTTGGGAGCAAAACTGGAATCTACCAGGAATGTTATCAGCAAGCCTTTGTCAAGGTGTAACTGGGTTACTGCAGTTACGGAGCTGCCACCTGAGTTGACCTGACACTGACACTGAGCAATAACAACCACCAACCCTAATAAGACACTTCCACCGCCATTAATGTCACTGACTGGCAACCGACATCCGCACAGCTGCATCCACTCACTCATTGACCTCTTCCTCCATTGCTGCCTCATTCCAGTTTTCATCCATCTCTCTCTATCAATGTCACTATTTCCTTCACACTGGCTGTCCTCTCTCACACGCTGCCTGAGCATCCCCCCCCCCCCTTACA
>OMLI01088009.1:0-12132 GCA_900302605.1 Rondeletia loricata
CATGAACTGAACAGCAGAAACCCCCTCACTTTTATCTGGGATTCCCAGGATCCTCAGATTCTGTCTCCTGCTCCGGTCCTCTTGCATGTCGAAGCGGTCCAGCAGCTGAGTCACTGTTTTCTCCAGGTAAGCGATGCGTTTCACCGACTCGTTAGAGGAATCTTCCACCGTTGAGATTCGCTGTTCAGCTTCCTCCACCCACTTGGTATTGTCCTGTAGCTCTTGTGTGAGACCACCAAGTTTTCCGAGGAAAGATTCAAGTTTAGAATCGATCATTTTAGATATATTAGCAGTCATCATCTTCATGGCCTTGGTCATTGCAGGGCTTAGTTCGTCGTCTTAGCCGCCATCCTGAGCCTTGTCTTTGTTCTCGTCGCCGTCTTTTTTGTTAGTGTCTTTTCTAGTAGCTGGTTTAGGCATTTTGGTCAAGGAAGTTCCCCAAAAGTGTTCTAAGGACATCACACGGAGTTCACACCGCGTTTTATGTGATGTTAAGCCGTCTTCCTACATAAAATTCAGGATAATATGCAGTGAAAATGCCAGAGTTCCCACCGCACGCTGCCTACTTGGTCTGCTGCATCACGTGACCTCCTAAACAGAAACCATTCCCCCCAGGAACACTTTGGACACAATAAGGTGGAGTCAGCATGCAGCATGTGGGGTAGGATGGGGATAATGCCTCAGCTGTTTCAGAGAACGCAACCCTGGTGGTGAAGGTCTCACAGTGGAGGTCTTTTAAAACATTATGCAGCACCATGCACCTCAGGCCAGGACTGCAGCAGACACTCACACCACAGCCTTGTTTAACATGGGTGACGACACCACACAGCCTCCCTTGGAGTGAAGTCTCTCCTTCGGTGAAATACCCCCACTGCACTGTGTGAGCTGGATGCTATTTTGGGAGGAAGGAGGGAGGCCAGGCCGACGGCAAGGACCGAACACAAGGGCTGCGTTCACACTGCAGCTGGAAGTGTTCCAACCCTCACATGTAACAGATCAGATGTTTTCTAATCAGTGTGAGGATGGAAAAGCTGCATGGAGTCGCATTTATTTATTTATTCCGATCTAAATCACATGGATATGTGCTACAAAATCAGATCCTGAGGCATGCGATCTACATGCGACTTGTATTTGAACGCTGAAATCCGAGTTTGTCAGCGTTACCACAACAATAAGTAAATCTTACGTCATTCACTTGAGACAAGCAGCTTGGCTGAGTCAGCGTTAACATGGAGGACAACGAGACACAACAGAGACATCTATTTGGGGAGACGCCTCAATTCAGTTGAAATTCCGATTTGAGTGTTCAACCACAAGTCGCGTGTAGGCTGCATGGCTCGGGATCCGATTTTGTACCACATATCCATGTCCGAATCGGATTGGAACTGAATAAAATGCGACTCCATGCAGCTTTTTGCTGTTCACACTGATTGGAAAGATCTGTGTCACATGAGGGAAATCGATCTGAATTGGGACACTTTCAGCTGCAGTGTGAACGCAGCCTTTGTCTCATTTGCTAATCCCCGTCTCTGCTGAAGCACATACAGTATCTTAGGGCCTTAAAGCTTAATTTCCATAGTCAAATGAAGTAAGGGGGAGCCAGAGTCTTGGTCTGAATCACAGTTTTAATGCGACTGTAACATACATTGGAAAAATTTTCAGGCAATGTGAATGGATCGTTTTGCCAAAAATTCTCACCAATAATATTTTCTAACTATTTGTTCGTTACAGTGCAGGGATTCTTATCAACCTCATGCCTATAAATCACTGTCATTTTAAATAAGGGGGAGCTGCTGTTCACTCTTAGTGGCCTGTTGCACTGCCTTCCCTCCCTGCACCGACGTGCTGCGCCTCCTCTGCCAGGCCTTTCTACGAGTGTTTCACATGACTCAGTAGCCCAAAGGGAGATTCATCTGATCACAGAGTGACAGCTTAACTACAGACAAGATACGTAAATCCTGCATGTTGTCATGGCTTTGTAAACCTTTGGGCTTTCCAAAAAAACAACCCCCAGTCAGGTCAGACACAGGTACGGGCAAACTGACTGTCCATTTCAACCATATTTTCTTTCAACCATCTCAGGCAATGCAACTCAACATGATGTTGCATTTTCCTCGGCGTTGAGCACTCAACTCAAAACTCATAAAACAAGAACTAAAAAGGGAATGGTAAGCTGTAGGAGAACATCTACTCGTGCAGAATAACAACCTAAAAGTTCATTTTAGTGGAATTCCCCTTTAAGTGGTGAACGGAGCCGTTCAGACTCCTGCCCAGAAAATAAGGGAAATAAAGATAACCGGTTTCATTTGTCAGCACATGTTTAAACAGCAGTAGCAGACACTGATGAAGTGCTTGGAAGCGGCGGTGGCGGCGGCGCAGTGAGCATAAACTGAATCATCTGAGGTCAGTGCAAAAGGCGGTGACATGCTACAGGTGTACACTGTCAGAAAAAAAGGTACAGCGTTGACCTAGCTGGATGTAACTGGGACAATGTCACGGCAGAATTCTCCAAAGGTTTTCTAGGGTGATTTCATTAGGAATTTTACAGCACTTCAACAGCCATACGCCACACTAGCTGGGTTTCCATCCAAGTATTGGTTTGTGAATTACAGTATGATGTATTGAATTAGAAAAGCTGAATGGAAACGGCAACATGTGATACGCTAACATTTCCTCAACAGTGCAAAAACTTTTATACGCTCGCTTGAAGAGGAAAATGTTGTAGAAGTCAATATAGAAATGATGCTAAATAGCGATAGAAACGCATTTGTCAAACAGATGTACGCTTGTCATGATGGACCTGATGATTGGCTCAGTTTCTGAACTGTGTTTCTGTCCACCACGACCTCGAAGACACGTCAGACCTGATGTCATCCCATGTGTGTTGCCCATTGTAGTTGTATGACCAGTAGTTGGTCCATCTGTTTGTTTTCATCTTCAGGCGAAAGCGCGAAACAACTCGCCCACTTCTAATCAAGACAAGTTAGTTCTTTAAAGTTCCATGTTTCTTGTGGATGTGGGTTTACCTTACAGTCACAAACCTGTCATGTTTCCACAGTGAAGAAAATAACCTATCCTTGGCTAAAAACCCCAAATCATCCATAGAGTTGAGTTGTGTGTCCAAGCTGCTGCCCTGCTCGGTGACAGATGCTGTGTTGTATACTGGGAGGCGTGTTTGGCAGGCCCGCTCTCCGAGCCAGAGACCAGTGACGCATTTTCATCCTGACAACCGGGGGAAACATTTATCCATTAAGGGAAACGGTGAGTATTTTTTTTCGATGTTTGGACGTCGCCGAGAAATTCGTCACCGATCGACAATTTCTGCTTATGTAATAACCGGCGATCCAAGACGCAGAAGGGTGAGAGTGAGAGCTTGGGGGTTCTTTGTAGTAGGGAAGATTCATAGAGGTGGCTGGAATGGTGCATTAGATAAAGAGATAGCTTTTTCATTGTGTAGCCCTGTACCCCAGCACGCACACACACACACACACACACGTTTCTGACTGATGACCTCTTTGGAGATATTGCCTTTCCAGACGCGGTCGCCCGGAGGTGAAATGCAGTAGTGGAAAAATATCCTCCTCCTCCTCCTCCTCAGCTCATCTGCGCTGCTGCTGCTGCCTGTCAGATTGTTTCTCTCCTCCGTACGGAGAGGAGGGAGTCGGGTCTAGGTTGAGGAACTGATGGAAAATGATATCACTGTGGACCGCTACCCATCAGCCCCTCGCACCGACCCCACCCCTCTCTCTCTCTCTCCAAACGGTGAGGCCCTGTAGAGAGCTATGCTGACCCCTAATGGCAGCTGGAGGATCAATCTGACTGATTGATGAGGTTTCCTTCCAAAGTGAGATGTCTGACACCAGCTCACACGAAACGATCGATAAGACAAAATCAAAACCAGACGATGGAGCTTTTTGAAGGACAGTGGGTAAGAGGGAGAGGGAGAGGGAGAGGGAGGCTGAACTATGAATCCCAGTTGAAACAACAACCAGTCAAACAACAAGAAACTGGACTGTGTGTTCGGATTAATGTTAATTTCTGTTTTCTGGAAAAGACCCTGTTTTCACGTCATGTATGTGTATTTTGAGTGCACATAAATTAGACATTATGTGTTATTATCCATAACATCAACTGTCCACAGATCCTCTGGCTTTCCTTCGATGGAGAATGTCCGTTTCTCCACAGCCAAACACTAAGAGGTTTTTCAGCCACTGTCTAGCCGTACAACGGATATTATTAATTTAGAATACAAAACAAAAAATTCTCAAATGAATGAAACTGAGCTTTGTTGGTTTTACCCTCCACTATCTCCCTCGCCTTCATACTAGAGCCGGGGACCAAAATGCAAGCGGGCCCTGTGAGTGATAGCTTGATTCACTTTGGCATTCGTTGTAATGAAAGCCGAGTCTCTGATAATAATGGTGCGTCCGTCGTTCCAAACCAGTAGCAGAACCATTTATTTTGGATGAGTGAACCTCACAGTCCTTGGAGTCCAGTAACAGAATACTCAGCCAGCCATGACTCATTAACTGCTCGCTGCTGGTTTGCCATGTTGCCTTGGTTCTGGAGAACCCTGTGTTTAGAGGAAAGCATTAACATCGTCAATTAGAGAACAGCGTCAGCCTCTTTAGTGGTCTCATGTGCCACTTTACATGGCAGCCATTTAGATGACGCTCTTATCCAGGGTGACTTAGGGCGCGTTCGCACCAATCATGTTTATTCAAACTCTGCAGCGTTTCCTCCTTCAGTTCAATTCGTTTGTCCAGGTGAGAACAATGACCTTTGAACTCACCGAGACTCCTGAGAACGTAATCCAACCAACTACAGGAAACGACCACAAAACACAAGGGATTATGGGTAGAAGGACACTAATGTTGACATCTGATAGCCAGCAGTTCCTCATGTTGGGAAACTCTAGCAGAACAAAATGAAGTCTGGACTGATGCTCATATTCAGCTACTTCTTCATGTGTTCTTAACTGGTCTGAACACCAGAGAAGAAGAGAAGTCCATCATGTTAGATAAAGTTACAGGGACTGGAGTCAGATTTGTTTTGACTCTCTAACCTGCAGGATGACAGGTCACCAAAGCTCTGTCCAATAAACGAGCTACTTCTGAGTCATGTGACTTTTGTATACAAGCCCTGGTTCACTAGTAACAGGACAGCGTGACCCTAAATGAACCAAAATACATAAATTCAACAAAGTGAACTTCTCCACTCTGGTTCAGACCAAAGAAAACAAACTGTGTGTGATTGCATCCTTACAATGATTGAGCAGGTACGGGTTCATGTCTTGCCTGAGGGCGGCTCAGCTGAATACTTGGGTGTTGCCGGAATCAGACCTTTGACCTCTCGGTGACAGGATGGACTCTCCAACCCAAGAGTCCACAGTGCTGCCGTTCGACCTCTGACCTCTGAGCCTGCAGACGTGTTGAGGCGTTAACGTGTGTCAGTCCAAATCAGGTTGGAAAATGTTACACGTACTCTTCCAAAATGATTGATGAAAATAATCTCAATTAATTACACTCAATACTTAATATTATCAACGTTATCTCAAGGTTTTTGCTTATAAAACGGTTACATGTTACAGGATGAAAAAGTAACTCAGTCTTCTATTCAGTCTTAAAATCGTATTATTCTTAAAACAACAGGGCGAGATAATTCCACTTGCCAAATTTCCACAGCAGTTTCTCTTCACTTTCACTTTAATAAATTTTCAAGAAATACGTGTAAATATGTCAAAACAAGGCAGAATGAGGCAGAACGCTGCACTCGGACCAAGAAAATGACACTTGATTCAATACAATTCCTCAAACGAGTTGATTTACATTGGAAACAAGTTAACGTGTCACACACACTCCATTAGCACGCCATTAGATTTCATGATTCAATATTAGATTAACACTGGAATGCTGGATTTTGAACCCTGGCGACCCGACAGTGTTACGTCTAATAACCTGATACGCAAAGGAAATGAAACCTCATGCTGTAAAACATCTTTGGAATAAGTCAACTCTATTTATATAGTGTCTTAAACACAAAATACAAAGTTCTTCACAAGATGAAAAGATAACAGAAAACAATCTGAGCGGGCAAAAAAAAGACGAAACATTTTTTTTTAAAGGAGATAAAACACTAAAAGTTAAAGTGGGTCTTTAACTGATTTTGGCAATAGATGATAAAGAATAACGAATAAAAACAACACAACCAAATCTGTGTCAGCTTTTTCATTTCTAAAATATGATCATGGGAAAATATATACGGGGGGGAAACTCTTAAATGATAAACAGTAATGGCAATATATTATCTCTGTCCTTACACACACACACAGACACACACACACACACTCACGTCTTCCCTCCACCGTGTGACTACTCAGTGACGCCATAGGCTGCAAGTTCATTTAAAGGGGAGGAAGGTTCAGTCGAGTCGCCTCTGAGTTTTACTCCCAGCATTCTCCACATTCCTCTGGTGTGTGTGTGTGTGTGTGTGTGTGTGTGTGTGTGTGTATTCACCTCCTCTGCCACGTTGCTGAATCAGATAGAGTTCAGCCAAGGTTATCACACAACCCTAATAGTACGAAACTGTTTCCATAGTCTGAAGTAAACCGGTTCATATTCTTCTTTTTGTTTCATTTCCCAGTGCTTTTCTGTCACATGATCGTTCTGTGGGCTGCTTGGCTCTGACCTTTGACCTTACTACTGTATTGGTCACTTGTAATGTTGGTGATCTAGGAATTGAAGCTTATTCTACTGTTGCATTCATTGTGTGTCAGCTAAATGCCAAAAAAAATGTATGTTCTAATTTAAATATATAGTAAGTCCACATGAATGAACAGGTCCAACACATTCAAATCTGTTCCAGAGAGATGTTGTTTTTTTATTTGCCTCCATCTTTGTTGCTCAGCCTCATCGCTGTGGTGTTTCTGCACTGCACTTCCCAGAGATCACCTGTCAATCAAACAGTGTGGGCGGAGCTTGGATTGTCTGTTGATGCAGTTTGAGTTTCTGTAGGCGTCGCTCTTTTCTTTGTCTGTTCAGGCGATATAGAGTATCAAAATTTATCTATATGAAAAATCTCGTGGATTATTGGCCGACCATTTCCCAAAAGGTCGGCCAAGAGGGAGGAAGTCTGAACACGAGTGATGACAGTAAGTAATTAGGTGACAACATATCCTGTTTACTCAAATTGAAGTCGATTGTTTTCCGTCGCTAGTAGCAAAACTCAGCTTTGTGAAATATTTGATGAGTTCACGACTCCGATCCTTTGGAGGAATTGATGAACATCTGTGCGCTGGCCATGAATTGTTCCAAAAAACGCTTCCAAGCAGTCTTCTTCTTCTCTGGTTACAGACCGCCTGATGAAACGCCTGACGTCTTGTGTCTGTCCAACAGTCCATTAATTTTACAATGTTCTTTTTTTTACATTTTAGCCATTTAGTTGATGCTCTTATCGGGATCGACGTGGAATGAGTGCGACAGGAGAAAAACATTAAAGTTCTGGATCGGCAACATTACAGGCAACCAATAATAAGGAGAGCGACGGTCAGAGCCACATTGTCCAAAAAATTGACGTAAGATTAATCAGTTCATGTAATAAACCTTCCTGTGTCCCCACAGATCCTTTACCCATGGAAAACTAGAATTTGAAGAGAGTAAAGGTCAAGGGTCAGAGGTCACAGCACCTTGCCATTAAATGTGACAAACTATGCCCGTGACCATGGAATGATAACGTATGATAGAGAAATGCAAGGAAAGGAAATAAGATGTTACTTCATCTGACAGGCAGGAACTACAACGTACACTGAGATTCATTGACTTGTCAGAATTATGTTAAGCAAGACTCCCGCTATCAATCAACTTTGAGACTTCCTAGTTTGAATGTCACATATTTCAACATGAAGCAGTGTAGCTCATAAATGACAGAACGCTCCTGCAGGACTTTCCTTCTCCTCCTCTCAACCCTTTTCAGTTTATATAATGTGCGTGACCGGAGGGCAGGAATTCCTGAACCGAAGACTCGACTCATCCTTCGATCTAAACGGCCACGAACAACACAAACTCCACGACTCCAACCTTTGGACGGCCCTCCTCCGTCTCTATACGCGATCGTTCCCTCACTTCCTCTTTGCTGCTCTGCAAAAAATTTCCATATTAAGTCATGGTGAGACGCTGCACCGAAATGCATGAAAATCTGCTTTGCCTCATTCACTTCCATTGAAAACCATGCAAGGGGCGAATAAAAAACATTTCTGGTTGTGAAGACATTTTGCTCCTTCATGTTGCAAATTCGCACGACCGGCCAATAGAAATGCTGCTTTGGGCATGTTGACATGGATGTCAACAACACTGCTCAGAGAACAAAACTAAGCAAAGAAGAGCTGCAGCGTGGCTTCAGTCCGCCTGATAGATGTTTTTAAGTTACCCTATCGACACTAGCTAACTAGCATGCTCGTAGCTAACAGCTAACTAGCTACCACTCGGCACAGAACATAGCATGACAGCAGAGTGGTAGCTAGTTAGCTATTAGCGCCCTCCTTAACATGTTGAAATGCCCGCCCTATCACAAATGGCATCATATGCTTTTTCATCAGTGAGACTCGTCAGTGCTGTTGCAGTTCCTCCTGACAGAAGTCGCAGAAGCTGAATCTCCGTTTAAATTATGATTTTTCTTGAATGAAGTGAAAAGATCTGCCTTTTGTTTCCAATGTAGCTCAATGTAGCTTTCAGGAATGTTCTTGAATCGAGTGATATCATGTTGAAACGAGTGGAGTGATCTGCCTCAAAGAAAACAAGTGAGATTATTTTACTCTTAGGGGATTTTTTCACTTGTTTTAAGAAGAATACGATTTTAAGACTCAATGCTAGAATGGATGACTTGTTAAAATGGACATTGCGATCCACTCCTCAGCCCCCATGATGTGAGACACTACAGACCAGATGAGAGTTTGAATACATCAGTCACACCACTGTGGTTTGGACGAAATCCTTGTCGTCAAAAAAAGTCTAATTCTCAGGAATTGTAGAAAAACAGCCTTTTCTCCCCCAAACTGTGCATTTCTGAATTTTGTCTCATGGGTCTCGAATGGGA
Source organism: Rondeletia loricata (assembly GCA_900302605.1). NCBI lineage: Eukaryota > Metazoa > Chordata > Actinopteri > Beryciformes > Rondeletiidae > Rondeletia > Rondeletia loricata. Next base: position 9,091 of record OMLI01088009.1, read on the forward strand.
TTTTCAGACCCTTGGGGTCATGAAGCCAGTAAATCAGTGAAAACATGAAAACATTTGTTACAGCAGTGACTTCAGTACTTGCTTCCCGGTGTTTTGCAGCTCGTCCACATGGCCTCAGTCCCAGAATACAGTCAGCTGCACTTCAACACAAATCAAGTCAAAGTTATTGTATGGCAGTGCAAGATAAATTTATTCTACTTATGTACTTATTTATTTCACCCCAAAGTGCTTAGAGGGAACCAAGTACAGCTGAAAAACAAGAGATAAAAGTAAAGAACAAGCAAACGTGTGTGTGTGTGTGTGTGTGTACGCTTGCATGTGTGTGCGTTTTATTGTCTGGAAATTCATTACTGTTCAGTGCACACTCATTGGGAATTCTGAGCCACGGATAAATCCACCAGCGAGGCTTCGGGGGGAAAAAACAGCTTCAGCCACCAGAAATTTACGAGTCTTTTTTTTCCGAGGAGTGAGATTGTGAGCGGGAGATTGTGAAGAAGAAGCCTGCGTGCGCTCAGACCACCTGCAGCGTCAGACTTTCCTCCCCTCCTTTCTGTCTCTGACGCCACCGTCCAGAAAGCTTTACACATCCTAACTGTGCAGCCTCTGTCTCTCTGTCTCTCTCTCTGTCTGTCTCTCTGTCTGTCTCTCTCTGTCTGTCTCTCTCTGACTGGACTGGGAAAGACCACTTGCTGCCGGTATCAGTCAGTATTGCTGGTACATGCAATGACAGTGACATCATGCCATATCTACGGGCCAAGAGAGCAGATTTTTTTATTTGCGCCTGAAGTTCAGGCACACATCTGGGAGGCATTGGGTGATAATAGTTTACCTAATGTAGGAGAGAGAGAGAGAGAGAGAGGGAGAGAGAGAGAGAGAGAGAGCAGAGGCTGCTGGTAGGGTTCCACCAATATGGAATATGGAAAAGCCTCTGAAATATTTAGACCATCATGTGACACTAAAACTCTGCTGAACTCAGACTAATGAAATTTAAAGCAGGGTGATTTTCATGTCAGGTTTTCCACGACACTGGACGACACTGATCAGATTTTTTTTAAAGTCCAATATCAGCTCCATATATTGGCATTTAGCACCCATGTTAAAAAAAAATATGGCACTGTAAGGCAGTTGTTCTTAAACCGGGGTCCTTTGGGGTTTCAGGGAGTTCCCCAGCAAAATGATTTCACTATGATTTAATTCACCAGAAATCATCCCGATTAGAGAATCCTGTTTGTAGTCATATTTATTCTAATCATAGGTTTCACTCCCACCACTATTATCTCCCTACTTGTGCGTAGGCAGTTCTTCGAGTCAATACTAAATTTAAAAATATTCTTCCCACATGTGGGTCCCTGGGATGAGATCTCAGCAAATGTTGGGGCCGTTGTCTAATTTGTGTCTATTTATCATGAAACTGTCTAAGAGCCTCTGCTGTAAGGCCGTTTGGACACTAAAAGTATCCGCCCAACGGGTTATGATATGTTACCAGCATTATTACTGGTTGTCATAGATGTACGGCTCACTCTGGGACTCCATACACCCCGGTGTCTGTGAATTAGCTCTCCCATCCTCTCAGTGGAGCTGCTGAAGCTAACAGATGGAAGAAGGGGTTGAGCAACAGCGTACAGTGAGAAGAAATAAATCTAGTGGGATGACGAAATGTGACTTTTGTGTTAACAGATAATATCTAAACCCAAAGGGCACAAAACTGAGTCCAACATATGTTTCATTGTCAAGCACGCTCTCGTCAAATACAGAATATGAAAATCAAAGCCAGCAAAATACAAACAGCAACCGAGGACAAAAATACATAAATAGCAATATATGATCACGGCAGAAAAGGATGCTGGGAGTTTGACGCTCCTTACTGTTGGTTGCTTGTAATGTTGGTAATCAGGCAATTTAAGTTAATCTACTCTTGCACTCAGTTTAAGTTGGTCTGACTAAGAGACTACAGTATAAAAAAACTTGTAAACATTTAAATTTAGGAATACAGCATAGTGAGTATTCAAGCAAAGTTGAGAAAGAAAGAAAGAAAGAAAGAAAGAAAGAAAGAAAAGAAAGAAAGGAAGGAAGAAAGAAAGAGAAAGAAGTGTGATGCCGGTGTGTAACTCCAGGATAGTCTTATCAAGTGTGGATTTCAGATGACAGTAAAGTTAACGCGTGCATGTTTTTCTTTTTTTAAAGGAGTGGAAAAAAGAATGGAGCAATGTTTATGTAGCTGGACTGGAAAGTATTCCAACCACCTTGGGCGATTGGAAAACCCTGGAGTTCATAAAAATGGCTGGCATCAAAGTCGACAGGGCTGCAGCAGGGAAGAGGTTTGCTTGCTCTTGTATGTGTGCGAACACGCATGTTGATCTGCCGGTCGTGATCACAGACGGATGGATGTCTTACATGTTCCTAACAGTCAGTAATTTACATGTTCTGCACAGTAACTGTAGTACCTCAGTGTGTGAACCTGTGGAGGATCAGAAGAACACATTCATGTAGCAACTACTTCAGGAAAGGTGAGAAAATTGTGATAAAACTTTGAACAGTATGCAACTGGTTGTACACCCAGAAAAAGGAGGGTTCTTCAGTGGTTCTCCGATTAGGATAGTGGTTCTATATGGAACCATAATGATTTGTTAAAATGAAATAAAAAAGGCATATCAGAATAAAGAAGCCAGTGTTGTTGTTAAAAACTCATTTTAAGACTACTGATTTCATGCATTCCTAAATGGTTCTTTACAGCACCATAAAGGTTCCACATAGAACCATCTGAGCATGGCACTATAGAGAACCTTTCTGCACCAAAAGAGCTCTGCTAATGGTACAAGCCTCAAGAACCATTCTCTGATACTATATAGAACCCGTTTACACTGGAATAAGTCTGTTCTAAAGCAGTGTCACCAGTGTTCCAGTGCTCCAGTGTTCCAGTGCTCCAGTGCTCCAGTGCTCCAGTGCTCCAGTGTTCCAGTGCTCCAGTGCTCCAGTGTTCCAGTGTTCCAGTGCTCCAGTGTTCCAGTGCTCCCGTCAGCTGCACTCTGTTGGTCTTAATAA
>OMLI01088010.1:0-11964 GCA_900302605.1 Rondeletia loricata
ACTCCGCGAGAGAGGGTGAGTTGATCAAAACTCATTGCTGATTTACATCTCGACATAGACCAGGTCAACAATTAACCTGGGGTCTTAGCAGACCGGCCAATTCCTTTAACCCGACTCTGCCGGATGGTTTGTTTTCAGAGTCAGGTTAATCCTCCGTAATTTACCGGCCAAAGAAGAAATCTACACGCTATTGGCGCTTGTTAAGTTTGTTCCCTGCCAACAAGCATTTCCTCCTATGTAGCTCTCCTGTATCTTACTTGTCAGTGGGGGAGGGGCCGCTCTGTGAGTCTCCAAGCACACACACACTCCAAGCAAGCAACTCGGAGCGAGTCAGAGAGATGCAGACGCTTGTGGAAGAAACTGTATTTTAACGCAACATGACGTATATCGATATAAACGATATTGTCAAATGTTGTATCCCATTTGAAAATATATCGATATATCTTGTATAGCCGATATATCGTGCAGCCCTAGCTCATACTTACTAGTAAACTTTATTAGAGTGCAACTTCAGGATTCTCCTGTTATAAACTCATTTCTCCAGGTAGCATTTGAGAATTGCCTATAAGAACGTGAGTGTCTGTCCGTGTTAGCCCTGCGATGGACTAGCGACCTGTCTCCCGCCCAAAGTGTGCTAGAATAGGCTCCAGCCCTCCACAACCCTGAAAAAGGATTAAGCGGGTAGAGAAAATGTGTGAATCAATGAAGTAAATGTCAACCTAGGTGGCAGGACACTGTTGGAGATGAGTAAACACTCTAGGAGACATTCCCTAGGATTTTCAGTCATAGCCTTCATTTGCATAATCCAAAAACTTTTAAGAAAATCATAGCATGCACCAGCGACCGGCAATCGACTAGTGTGACACCCCCAGCAACTCAGTTTTATCACTCTTAACAGCTCCTGTGACTCTTATGACAAATTCTAATTGATTTTGTCGCCAGTCATACGCTCTCTTGACCACAACAGTCAACAGCCAATGAGATCTCAAGTGGGAGTACAATACACAAAGCAGGAAGTCTATAGCTCTTTACTACAAACAGTAGTATTTCTCTCTCAAATGCTGTAAGGGAATTGTGTAGATAGTCATCCCCTGTGATGCCTAGTCGTCAAATCTGACAACCTCTAGGCCAGAAAGTGCAGTGAGATTCAGAAACTGCAGTCGTTAAATTTGACATACTCTCCAACTAGAAGTTGTGTAATGTGAACCTAGCTTAAGACTTTCGAGAAAGTGACAGGTCTCTTTTGACTCCTTCCTATCTTGCAGTTGTGTAATACCCACTTGCCCCTACCTCACCTTATTAACCTCCATGACATGCAGCCTGACTCGTAGCACTTTCAGCATCACTGGTTTGGACAGAAACCAAATATGAACAGAAACATCCACTGTGGACTGTAGGCCCCAGGCCCACTGGGAACATCTCATTTTGATGGGTTTCATTTTGGTTACTACATCTATCATGCCATGTACTGTAACTTCTGTTGTACAGCAGGTAGTTTCAGCCAAGCAATCTGATTCCAGCCTATTCTAAGGACGCATTCCAACCATGCTGATAATTACTATAAAGCATGGCTAGCTGTCCTTTATTGGTTGCTATGCCAACTTTTGCAGTAACCAGGGAGCTAATTGGGGATCTTTTTGTCTTTTGCCTTTTTAGGCAGTACACATTACGCATTGTTGGTGCTGTAAAATAATGGTGGTAAACAGAGAGAGAGAGAGATGCTATATAATGGCTGGCTATCCCATTAAATCTATCTCTTCATTTGGCGTAGCTACCATTTGTCTAAGATATTCTGCTGAGGTAATACTGATAGCCAACACATCATTAGGGAATCATGCCAAGTGTCACTTTACATGTCAGCAGTGACAGTGGGTAAATGTTGTGGCCTATTTTATACACACACAGATTGTTGCAAACAGACAGACAGGCAGACAGGCAGATCCCAACTAATCTCCAATCCCCACCTCAATTCCATTTCTGTCTCCTTCAGTGAGCATATACCAAGACATTTTAGCCATCGATTAGGTGACAATTTTATCCATGATTGGCATGCGTAGGCGTTCCTGAGGTCACTGCCCCCTATTCTTGAATATAAGCTCCAAAGCCTACATTGTTGTACATAAATAAACACTGCAGCACCAGCTCAGCAAATCCTTGTGGAACACAATCATTCAGCACACACTAATGCACACACACACACACGCTTACATGTTAAACTTTCATTACCCCTGGGATACTGTTTGACAATGCTGAAGATCACATGTCGACCTTAACTATCACCACAGAGCATGATGAGTGTGTAAATAGATGACATTACTGGAATGTAAATAAATTAACAGATATGTGCATGCCTGTCTTTTTCCCAGAACACTGTGTGTCCCAGAGTGAATATTTAATATTCAAGCATCCGGAGAGGTACGATAACCTTGGAATTTGCATCATCAACAAATTGCCCTTACCTAACATGATGACAAAGTGCTATGGTGTGCATCGCAGCAGAGCTATTTGAGTCAGTAAGAGGCAGAGGTGGAGGAGAGAGAAATATGGAGAGTGACAGAATGAGAAATAAAGAAAAACAATGAGATCGGGAGAGAGATTTCTGTTTTCCCTCTGATGGCCACGATGTCACATTGCCTCATGGTCATACTCACAGCTCACATCATTGAGATAAAGCTGCTCTTTTTGGGAACAATAAATCAGGGCACAGCCTTCCATCTCTGCAGCTGATGTTTTTTTTTTACATGGATGTGGCTTACAATGGCTGAGTGCGCGTTAGTAATAAATCATAGCCCCATTATCCCACAGCTAAAAATCTGGTGTTTGAAACTGAATTGAGGTCATGGCCCCTTCCCTTTTTTCATTCACTTAAGAGTCGTATCGTATTATGTTACAAGGACGCATGAAACATTTCTGTCCTCACCGTATCCCTGAGGCCCCCTGCATCCATACAAGACCATCTGAACATCAGCAACACAAGACCTCAACTTAACTTTTCATTCACTAGCCTACCTTAATCTAAGAGGTTAAAAAAAAAAAGTCAGACGCCATCTCAAATATTATTTACTGATGTTATTATATTAATCTCAGCTGTAAAAAATTGTTTTATTGGTTGAGTTACCAACAGTAGGGGAAAATGGGGGAGATTATACTCTACTAATAAGCTGCAAATTTTTTTTTTTAACTCATCTTAAAATACTGCCAATGCGGACTTAGTTTCTAGATATTGTAGGCCTATCATGGATAGCAACCTTAGACCCTCGAAGCATACAAGAGAAAACGTCCAAGAAAACCTTATTAGGAAAATGTTTTGAAGAAACCTTGGGTGGGCTGAGTCAAAGAGGGATCCCCCACCAGGACGGCTGAGCGTGCAGTAGGTGCAGGGAGTGATGTGTCCCCCTTGGTAACTGAGTGTGAGATCCCTGGTTTAAATGAATATTGGTGAAGGAAATCTGATCTCCAGCCAGCTGTTTCACCTCATACCCAGTGTGGCACATGCTGTCCTCTCTGTGGGATCACAGAGTGCAGCCTCATTGCTCTCATTTAGCTGGGCTCCTCGAGCATGATTTTATGTCCCATACATGAATATGTTTACCTCCTGACTGACTGACTGAAAGAGAATGACAGGTTATGAATATAACACTGGTTTCCTGAAGGAAAGGCAGGAGGTAAAAGAATAGTTGGTCCTTCTGAGGCCTTGAAGTGCAGATTAGAGCAAAGGTAAACACACGTATGTGACATAAATATGCCCTCAGGGGAGACCTGTGGGTCATACAGAGGGCTTTTCGACCCGCTGACCTTAATTATAGAAACTTCACACTGGCTGTGCAAAATGTTTCTAGATCCCCAACCTGGCATATGCTGTACCTCCCTTCAGGGAACCAAGGTTATATTCATTACCTTCTGTTTAATGACCTGTGCAATTGTGTCAGAAATATTGCAACATCCATAATCACAGTCTTGAAACATACTGGCTTCCGAATCTTCATTACTAAACAGTACAGAGAATTATTAGCAAGCTCACTGCCTCCATCCTATTGCAATTATCCCATATCGCTGGATCTCGGAAGTAATAGTTCACCGCTTTTCCCGGGCTGCAAAGCAATGCAGTTCAGTTAAGACAAAGAAATGAGCAGATGGTGAGATTTAAGACAGGGCATTAAAAATTGAACAGAGTAAAATGGTTGTTGTGCGAATGAGCTTCTCAATCTCATCCCATGTTAGAAAGCAATCACGGCCCTGGGATGGACAGGGGATTAATTCAATCAAAACCTGTAAATATTCATTCAAACAGCCCACTGTCTTGTGGATGGCTGGGATCCATACGCATCTGCATCCAGGAAACACATTCTGTTGTGCTTTCATACTATCATTAGCATTTTAGCAGCCACAAACTGAATATAGAATTGTAATGCACAAGACGCTTGCCCATGTTATTAAATGAAACTGAGAATGTATAGCAACAATACTGAAAATCCCTGTCCATGTCCTGGGATTGCTTATTCTTTCACAGCCATAGCAATACACATTCATTGTTCCAAGGTGTAAGCATTTGTCTGTCTGGGATGGACTTTAAAAAAAGAGAGCCACATTTATTACTTGATTAAACTTGTTAAATCTTCTAATCTACTAATCTCAAACTTATTCTACCTAACTTCATTCAATATCTGAAGTAAATGAATTGGAATTGTGGCTTCTTAGTCCATCATAGTCTCAGAGAGGGGGTTATAGGTTGAACTCAAAATTTAAGCATTTTAATTATGTAATTATCCAGAGTCACTTACGATGAGGGAGCAGGTCAGGGTGCAGTGTCTTGCTCAAGGACACTTGGACAGGACACAAGGCTGTTGATGGACATGTGCTACAGGGGACTAAACCTAGGGGTGCATTCCATTACATAAAGATTTCTCCTCGCCTCGCGTCTCCCCCTTGACTCCTCTGTGAAAGGTCACGAGGGAAACGAGGAGAAGATGCGAGGAGGAGAGGAAGAGAGTGAATCGTGTCCTGTGAATTGGAATGTCCTCGCACGCGCCCCATTGAAGTGATGTTTGAAGTGTGGCGTTGAGGCTCCTCCCACACAGTATCCCCTTCTCCTCCACGGATGACAGCTGTCTAAATTATTTAAGACTCATGTTTTACCCACATAGAAATGTTTCACAAAGTTAAGATGAACGTAAAATAAATTTCTTAAGCTGTGTGTCTGTGCGTTATTGTCGTACATTTATCCTTTTTGCAACTTGGGTTAGGCAATGATCATGTAGGCTATTTGACATCTCACTAGCAATGAACCAACGTTTTATTCCCCTAAATTACCATAGATCTAGACAATGAGGTTTAGTAAAAATGTATTATCCTGAAAGAGAAATTCCATGGCAACCCACACAAACACAATTCACAAAAAAGATTAAAACAGAATGAGAGACACGTCAAGCCTTTTCTCCAGCATTTATCTTCCCCATGAAGTGATGTGCCTTTTCAATGCTGCCGCATCTCCTCCTCTGTCCCTATGATCACATTCAGAAGCCTTAAAGGGTGACGGTACCCCCAGTTTCAGTCCCTCTTATGTGACAGCTCAGTTACTTATACGTATAGGGGCAAAGCTGTCAGCATATGAACATAACACTTAACAAATGTTAGGCTAAGATTTAAAACCTGTTACTCTTTGGGGAACACAGTATATAACATAATAGTTTGGGCTTGTTACAACTCATTATTTCTGCATTGAGGATACAGATGTGTATCCTCCGGCCATATGCCTCATTAGAGGACAGAGGCGAGCAGATATGAAGGCTCCTTCATGCGTCTTGTAACCATTTGGAACATCATTAATGATGCCGGCAAATGTTTGGATGCCGAGTCAGCGAGGATTCGAGGAAAGGATGGAGGATAAGACACATTTTGGCCAAATGGAATGCACCCTAGGACTTGGCAGGCCACCTTGATGCCCGAGGTCAGCTAGATTCCAATGTTCTATGATATTTACTGCAGTACTGGGAGTGTTATGATCTCATCTCCATGCAATAATAATGCTGCTTGACTGCATTCCACAGATGAATGATACAAATGTAATCCACCTGTGCTGTAACAGCATAAACCAAAATACTTTCATATCAGGGCATATTTGTGCAGCACACAGCCTTATTTGTAATAAAAGACAGCTTACTAGTGCAGCACGAACGAGGCGCTTGAGTGCTTTCATCATCTATAGCTCAAGTGTTTTCATCTGGATGCATTTGAAAAGCACATCTTGTGATTTACAGCGTCATAAAACAACACTGAGATGCCGTCTCCACATTTGTTGTCCACAGATGGAGGGTTCAAATAGCAAATAATCTCACTCGAAAGGAGTGTAGGATATCCACAACACTAAATGTTTTTCCTAACAAGCATCTAAACAGTGTGCAAGTATTTGGCTTCTGTGACTGAAATGAAAAAGTACATGTAAAAAAAGACCTTTATATCTTGCAGCCCAGATGTGCATTGGAGTCAGATTAGTCTCCATCCTCCACAGGCCTTCTCAGATCTGGGAGATTGTAGAATTTGGAAGTTGTCACTCCACACAAAGAGATGAGGAGGGCTGTTTACTGTCTCCACTATGGATCAATGAAGGAAAAAGGGAGGAGGGAGAAGCAGAGGGGAGGATGTCATTTACTTTACAGGGACTTGCCCTTGAACATAATCACCCCTTGCATTTCTACCAAACGGCACCCCATAAAGCAGCAGAGAGATGATAATCGACCATGATTGCAGCACGCTGGCTGGGTAAGGTACTATGAGGTGTGACATGACTTATAATGAGCTAGAAGTCAGGTGGACAGAAAGTCAGGTGGTTGCATCCCTCCACCATACTGTGACATATCACCTTATACACAGACACACACACATTCGTAAACAGCACACCTGCCTGTCGCCAGTCTCCATTTGAAATACACCCCCCTGGGAAAAAATGGTGCGTATGAGTATGGCGCCAAGAGCTAGTGGGTGGTTTCAGTTACTTAGGCCATACTGTATGTGTGGTTTGTTACTGAAATGTTTTAGGTGACAAATGGTCCAATATTTAACACTGTTTGACTGTAGCATTCACTTTATTACTTTAAATGTGAAATTGAACAGCTAAAGCAGTAGCCTACAGGTCGGCGTAGACCATCGTCATAGCAACGGGCTGCTACGACCCCTCTGACATCAATCTCCCACCTCCAATTAATCAAAATGCTGCTGCTAGGCTCTTGACTAATTCCAGGAGACGGGAACATATTTCACCCATCCTCTTCATTGACTGCCTGTGAGTTTACTGATAAATTGAATTTGAAACTTAAAGTTAATTTAACTTTTTTTTAAAAGGTGGGAACAAACGTTGTGGTGTACTTTATTCATATTTTATTACATTAGTTACACTTGTAAAAGCAGGTCTGACAAATTCCTAGGTATTTTATAAGAAAATACAATGTATGCATTGTTCGTTTGAAGGATGGACCAACTGATATGTTGATATGTTGATTAATCATTTATGTGTTTATTTATCTTGGATGTGTGAATGTTATGTATATATGCATAATGTAAAGGTTTAAGTATGTTAAGTAATGCTTGTTTAGTAAAGAATATCAATTATTTTGTTTCATTTCAATCACAGTTTCCATCTGTATAATAAATCAATAAATTGGGTTATTTTTAACCCAATTTTGGAGATGAGTTGAAACGCATAACAATATTAATGGGGTGCTGGCCCACAGGAACAAAGATTAAAAGTTAAAAAATGTTGTCGCACTTCCATAGCGCCGATTTCTTTATTGTGTTACAACATTAAAAAAACAAAGTTTCGGCAGCAACACTGTCTTCGTCAGGTATGGTTATTTTTAACCCAACCCATAACCCAACAAGTTGGGTGAAATAATCTATTCAGCACATTGGGTTGAAACAACCCAACATAGGGTCAGTGCTATTTCAACCCAGTGTTGGGTTATGGGTTGGGTTAATTAACCCAACTATTTTTAGTGAGTGGATTGTGCGTAATATGTGTATCAAAACGTCACCATATCCATAATTGCACTGGCATTTTGCATCAAGGAGCGGGCTCACACGTGCTGATGGCCGCAGTATGTTTGCACTTGCTAAATGCTATTGTTGATGGATAGGTTGATGGATTAGGCACATGGTGCGTCCAAAGTGGGTGTGGATGGTTGCCCTCCCACACATATTCCACATGAGCTGCATGTTATAAGGTGCGTGGATGAGAAATATCAACTGGCTGGTGAGCATTCCTGTAGCCAGCCCCTCCGGCTGGGCTCCCCAGTGGGCCAGCCTCACAGCAGTCTGGGCAGATGGGTGGGCAGGACACACAGCCAAGGAAGGGAGAATGGACAGGGAGATAGATGCATGCAGCTGCTAGCAAGTAAAGGGTAGTTTATCAGATGTCAGGATTCTCTCTCTATGCCTCCCAATCCTCTTTTTAATCTCTTATCTTGACAATAGAAGATAAGATAAGATACACGCACTCTAAATTATGGGGGCATTATTGTCTCATATATAAATAAATACATAGTGTGAACATTATACAAATAAAATAAGATCCACAAATAAATAATATAATTGGTTCACAAATATGTTTTTCGCATGTAAGCATCAGCTGGCACGTGTGGAATCGCTTGTATTTGTGTGGAATAGCTTGCATTTATTTGTGGATTTTTGAAACAATCCTACCAGCAAGACGGGCAAACTGATCCACAAATAGGTGTTTTTTTTTCACTGAGTCTACTCCAGCCAATCAGATATGAAGATATCCTTTGGCTAAAGCCCACATTACTGCGACCAATCACAACACGTGTTGCTCGTCACCAGGAGGCGGGTCGTTCAAGCAGCGCTGCAGACATTTCCCGGAGTAATATGGGCGTTAGCCAAAGGATATCTTCAAATCTGATTGGCTGGAGCAGACCTATTTGTGGATCAGTTTGCCCATCTTGCTGGTAGGATTGTCTCAAAAATCCACAAATAAATACAAGCGATTCCACACAAATACAAGCGATTCCACACGTGCCAGCTGATGCTTACATGCGAAGCAATTATTTTGTTTGTAACACACAAAACATATTTGTGGATCTTATTTTATTTGTGTAACATTCATATTATTTATTTGTGGATCTTATTTTATTTGTGTAATGTTCACACTATTTATTTATATATGAGACAATAATACCCCCATACTAAATCAAGGTGTGTCCACCGATTTAGTCAAGAGTTGGGTTTATTATTCAAATGGATCTGTATGAATGGAAATCTCTTCCCTTTACCATTATGGATTGGAGCAAGAGTGCCCTATGCAGCCAAGTGCAGAAACAAGGTGAATCATCTTGAATTGGCCCAGAGACAGTAAGTTCTGAGATGTTCTGAGAAGTCCTTTCCCGGAGAATATGACTGCAAGTGCTCAATAAAAGGAGAAGAGATGGGTGCATTATTTATTTAGAGTAACACTGAGGGGAAGAAAAGTCTGAGACCGAGTAGAGAGAGAGCGGGACAGGGAAGAGGATCTGATTTTTTTTAATGAGGTAAACCAGTGCGATGTTGCAGCACGTCTCTCAGTGTTAATTAGCGTCAGTGCTGAGTGGGTTCTCTGACCTGAGCCCCCTGCAGGACCCAGCCTGTCTAGTCTTCACCCCAGGCCAGCTTGTCTCTGTTAGCGCCGGGACAGGAGGAGATGGTCCATGGCCTGCTGCTACCCCTGAGACACCATGTTACATCTGCTCCCTCCAGCTGTTGCACTCACACATACACACACGCACTAGGGTGTCTGGCAGTGAGGACATAGAAGTGCGTGTGTGTGCGTGCATGTATGAGGTTAAATGTGGGTGAATGCATATATACGCATGTGCACACATGCAAAGTTTATGAATCAAAGCAAAGTAAATGGATCCAGTTCTAGGCAGAACACATTATCATGTTATTTTATGATGGTAAAATGTATTCATTTTCTTTTACCTTGTGACACCACCTGCCACCTCAGCACTATTGTGTTTTACACATGATGCTCCATGTCTCAGTGCCAATCATGTAACAGAATGAGTCTGTGGTGGAGAATAAATGGATGAAAGGACAGGATAAAAACTAAAGGAAACAGGGTTGAAGAAAATCTAATCTCAAATAATTTTTAATTTTAATTGTATCTTTAATTTTAATGCATGCCTCCCAAACATACCAGTGTATGTGTGTGTGTGTGTGTGTGTGAATTGACACCTGCTGGGTACTAAGGTCAGCAAGCAACCTTTCAATTAACAGGACCTGCCAATAAAGCTATTCAATGTGGTTTGGCTTAAGATGCTAAGGAGCAACAAAAGAAAGTGTCCTAAAAAGTAGTGATAAAAATAAAAAATAAAATAAAATATTTTATTTTTTCCTTTAATAAAATAACTATGTATAATTTATGTCTAATTTGCTGAAATGAAATAATTACATGGCATTGGTATTCAATACACAATTCAAAACGAATAATCTGCAACATGTAAATAAATGTCTGTTTTGCTAATCTACGTATATCAACGATTAATATAACACATTAGTGATTCAGCCTATACCCAGTTCATGAAAGCTTTTAGATTTGCTTCTGGTCACCCAGTATCGGGTCGCTCTTTATTGGGAAAAATCCTCTAACAGCGGTTTGTTTCGAATAAATACAAGAACTGGGTAGTTAGCATGACCAGCGATAGCTACCATGGCTGAACAGATAAAGAACACCTACAGAAACTATTTTTTGTGCAAAAACACCACAGTAATGACTGCTTATCACCAAAGATCTCGCAGATTACCAATTTAACAGCAACTATCAGAGAATTCTGAATGGGAAAATGACTTACAGTTCACATGCTATACTCACACACACAGTGCTATTTCTGTTCTATAACCCCCAACAACCCCCAATACTGCCCTTTTTCCTCACCACCCTGTCTTTGCACACATGCCCACATGCCAGGCTGGCTATAACTGGGCTAGGTTTATCTATGCATTAGCTTCAGCCACTTATAGCTCCCATAGTGCCGTGTACTGTACATGTCATATGCACCGAGCACATGATGGCCACACATGTGATGGGTCCCCACATACACAGAAGGTCCTTCGGCATGATGTGTAGGACAAAAATAGGCTCTCTTTAAATGAACCATGAACACTGCATGGCTTACTGGAGGTCTGAAGATAGATAGGCCCCTTAATGATGCAGTGCATGTATGGATGTCTACATAGAGCCTATAGAGCCTATCTGTCACAATCGGTACATCAGAGTCATTATCTTTTTTCCCCTACTTCCTTCATTGTCTGTTGGCATTGAAGAGGTAACCTGAGCTTGTGCCAAATAGCATAACAGTAATGGAGCAGGACAGAATGGGTAAGATGTCAAATAAATCACCCAGACGATTGCCTCCTCACACCCCTGCACAGTGCACTCTCTCCTCAAGCTGAGACTTCAGTGGGGATCATCCTGTATGTGTGCGTATGTATGTGTGTGTGTGTGTGTGTGTGTGTGTGTGTGTGTGTGTGTGAGTGCGCGCGAAGGCTGATAAGACTTTCTTAGACGTGTCCTCTGGATGTCACAATACCTGAGGGAGAAGGTGTCACAGAGCAGGATATCAAGCAGAACAACGGCTGCTCTGCTCTGCAATTCCTCTCTCTCTCTCCCCCCTCTCTCTCTCCTCTCTCTCTCTCGCTGTCCTTCTTCACCTCTCCACCTCCCAACCCCTCTCTTTTATTACTGCACCCCTATACTGGCATTATACTTACTATACTCCATTACCTTACAGTACTTTTCATCCCAATCACAGTCATGCTTTTATAACACAGACCGCCTGCTATCATCCAGCCCTTGCTCCACACACACACACACACACACACACACACACACAAACACACACACACACACACACACACACTGTTCTAAAGCCTGGCATCTTGCCTATAACTAATCTGAATGTCCCACATCAGGCTACT
>OMLI01088011.1:0-13805 GCA_900302605.1 Rondeletia loricata
TAGGCATTATAAAATGGAAGTGGGTATGGGAGGCGACCTAGAGATCATTACAATGTTCCTACCAATCAAGATTACCCTTAATGTGTGGCAACTATTGCTACGAAGCCCCTAATAGGCTACTTGTTCTCACAAAACACGTACCAGGCCCGATTCGGGCCAGGGTTTTTTATTTTTTATTTTTTTTTTAAATTAGTAGTAGCACAGGCACCATAAGGCAGAGGCAAGCATAGACTTGTGTATCAATTGTGGTCAGCGGCGGTCACGTCACGAGCAGCCTAATGGCTAAGGAATATATTAAATATCTTAAAAGAAAAAGTGAGAAAAGAGTGAGTTAGTCAACAATATTAATTTCATTTTTGGACGTATTGGACGAGTTGGTCGGACTCTGAATCGATGGGCTGGTGGAGCCTTAATATCAAGGTGAGTCACACTTGTATATAGAGAACTATAGGACGGGTTATAGGCTATGATGGTTTATTAACTTATGACTTCTTTAGGTATTTTATTTGCAAAACATCTGCTTTTGCTTCCATGTCTACTGTTGTTGAGTAGGGTACAGGCCTCTAGTGCATCAGTTCAGCCTGACAGTTTAGTTGCGCTCGCAGACAGACATTAATTTGGAAAATTGACGGGCCGGGTCGGAAAGAAAGGGAAACGTGAATGTCTTCTCCCTGTTTTTTCTCTGCAAATCGCAGCACAAACCACAATTGCTGCAAGCCGCATGGTTGTTTTGATATCAAAATCAAAGTGCAGAAGTATCACGAAAAATCACGATAGAATTGATACATCCATTTAAAATGTAGGCAGTCAAAAGTTGCTCCTGTGCAGCAGTGGCAAAACCCCATTGAAAGAGAGACTGAGTGGTACTATGGGCTCTTAATGACAACTCTTTGGGGTAGAGGGAGTCATTTTCAGTGATAAAAAGAAAAGCACTTGTGAGTCATATTGATTTGATCAAACCAAACCTTTATGTATCATTCAAAAAGAAAAGTCTTGAAGTTCAGTTTGAAGGGGGGAAGGGAATGGAGACGGTGTGATCTTACGAATTCCACGGAGAACAGAAGTATTAGGAACAGAACCTCCTGTTAAATCGAGGCAGAAGCAAGTGACAGCTGTTTCATGCAGCTCTAAGACACAACACAGACACCATAATGCTGCGAGGGACAACTTTCTGTCTCTCTCTTCTGTATATCTCAATCTCTCTGCTTCTGTCTTTGTCTCCCCGTCTCCTCAAAGTTCTTAGTTCGTTCTGAACCACTGCTCTGCTTCAAAACAGTGAATTAAAGAAACTGGTGCAGTCGAACTGCTGCCTTTAAGTCAACTGAACATTCCCCCTTGAGGCGGAGCTGTGCTTTCACCCGTACAAGTCCAATTTACAAGGCATATGCCCACCTTCAGCCCCACTCTACCCCACCCTATTAAATCTAACACTGGACAATGAAGGGTAGAATAGTTGTACGAATTTAAAAGTAGCCTAAATCCATGGTTTCTAATTTGTGTGTCGCAGTATGGGTTACCTAGAACTCTTGCCTGCCATGTGAGCTATATGGAAGGAAGGACATTATTCTTTAACCTCCTACACTGAGTGAATTACATTACTTCCTTCCTAATGGTGATACTTCCTGTGCAGTGTTCTTGAAAAAGCTGACACACAAGATTGAATCCTTGTACAGCCTACAGGTAGAATGCGGTGTGCATGCAAACTTAATGGCAACTTATTTTTTCCTCTGCTCACTTTTGGACTTTTTTCTAAACATAAAAGCTGGTTGAACTGAGCAAGATCCATACGAAAAATCTATCGTCAGTCATATTTAATTTAGCTTGTACTTTTCAAAACTGTTAATATTCCCAGGTGAGCAATTCTTTGCTCTCATGTCCGCATCCACCGGACACCGTCTTCATTTTGTCTCACACAGCTCTGCTTACAACTTCTCGAAGATGTGTTTAATAATGCCCATATCCACAGGACGTCACCCCTTTACCAGTCAACTGCTTCAAGAGGAGATAATAAGTACATGGAGTCCACCCATGGGGCCCTATCAGCCAAGTAGCCAAATCAAACCACAATTTCTTTATACGGTCTGTTATCCATGGTAAGGGTTGAAATCGGAGAAAAGCTGCAGAGATGTGTGTACGTTTGCTTATCTGCAGCCCACTGTGCCTGTGATTGTTTGTGTGACACATACTGCGCTTGCAATTGTATGTATAAAATGCTGCACAAGTGTCTTCCATCCCTGATACGCAGTGGTACCCATTATGGCAGTCCCCCATCTTGTGCCTATCTGTTTTGTATTAGTACTGCAGTGACTGCTGCAGCTTGTTTATTTTTTTACATACATGCAATGACACATAACTGACAAGAAAACAAACAAAATGACAAAGTATGCCTTTTAAATTATTCATTGTACACATTACTTGTGCTTTCAGATGTCTGAAAATAAAATGTAAATTTCCCAAACGTTTCCTCTTGAGTGTGAGTCAACTCTGCAGAGTAAGGGCATGAACTGCATGCTGTAAACATGGTGGCTACATCTGTATGCTGTCTGTTTTTAAGACATTGTTAATCAAAACCTCTTGGGTTGAATGCTCACTGGGTAGTTAAATTGAGTTTTTTTTCCTTCTTCTTTTTAGTTGATTTATTTGTACATTTTAAGAAACATAAGAAGTTTCAATAAAACACTCATTTAAAACTGGAGGAAACGGTGTGCCCAGTGATTTACTGGCCTAGAACTGAAACCTGCCAAAGCTCTCAATCATGTGAATCTTCGACTGTCTCTGAACTAGAAAAATCATGAAATGTTAATAATATCACAATGAGATGTTTTGTTCTGCCGTTCCCCTTATCAGACACTGGTAGTCACAGAAATAAGCCAAACCCGTCAGATGCTGATAGTCAATTAAAATTTCATCAATCGGTTGAGAAGATAGGCTTGTGTATGCGTCTCTGTCAGCATGTGTGATGGTGTTTAAATGTTAGGGTACGACAGATGAGAATAGACAACGTTACAGCTGACAAATTGAGTATTTCTTCAACCATTTTTAAGAATTCTGGGACTTGTATACTGTAGCAAAAGTAGTCTACCAGTAAGAGGAATGTCATTGCTTTCCATGTTGTACAGTGAAGAGCATAATTGGATGCCTTCAGTACATTTTTGTGAGCAATACATTCTCATTAGTTTCATTAGTCTTGTGTTGGGTTGGTATATTAACTATTCCTACTGTCTCTTTACTAGATAGCACTGATTCACAATTAATCTTGGGGCTTCCCTTTCATTCTCATTGGCCAAGTCACGATCCAATGCATCCCCGGTTGGTAAGTAAACTTCCAGAATCTTTATCTGTCCTCCATCCTCTGAATACTTTTATTTTGGAATGGCTGTTAGATATGACATGAAACGTGTCATGTAAGACACAAGAACACACAAAACCGCATATTGAGAAAGATATATAGTGTAAAGAGTGTCAAAAATGCTATTGCTTTGCAAATATGTATTTGTAGATGTATATTCAGGAAGAAGCAGCTGCTTAATATATAATACTATCTTAACTATGGCAAGCATATTGGAAGCAGGTGTGTGATCCTGTAACACATTGCTCTACCTGTTCCCTACACTTCATCCTATCTCCACCAACTATTTGATCTAAGCAGAATACAGAAGAATAGTGTAGACATTTTTCGTCATCGCATCCTGTTTTAAGATTCTAGTTTTAAATGGTGATGTGGTAGTGCTGCCATTGGGCAATGACATCTGAACTTTGAATAAATAACTTTATCTAGACATGCTATAGCTCAAATGAGGCAGTGAGTCAGAACATGAAACTGACCTAAGATGGTGGAACTAATATATGCTGCAAAGTTATTTTTCTTACCTATTGAAGCTACCTCAAGCCATAAAAAATTTGAAATTAAATGCTTGTTATTTTCATATCATATCACAGATTAGTATCTTGTTAACCATCCTCCAAGGTTTGAATGACAAAAAGACATAATTTACTATAATTACATACTTTCCTGTATCAGAAGAGCATCTGCTCAACTTCGTCTGTGGAGTGCAGTGAACCATCCCCTCATGAATATGCAAATCAACTGAACTTTAACAAATTAACCTAAACCGAGGGGCAAAGCCAGACGGTAATAAATCAAGATGCGATAAACTGCTATTTGAGATAATTCAAATGAGTCGACTCTACTGCCACACAAGTTAATCCGCAATTAATAACACAAAGAGATCTGATATGATCCTGCCCCAAACTCTAATTTGAGGGAATCAGATGGAGGCTCATGGTGCACCTGAGAGACAAAGCTACTGAACTCAACCAAATTAGCTTAAAAAGGCTCGAGTCCAGTTAGACTATCTGCCATCTAATGTAGCTAGCAGTCCAAAGTCAGCTACCTAACTGTGGTTTCTTACATTTTCTGGGCTTGTCAGTGTCTGACCAAGGTGTACAGTTAGTGCAACACTGCAGCATTTGGAGGGTCTAGGGATGTGTTTGGAGGAAGAGAAGGAAGTGGGAGAAAAGGGAGGTCAGTGGTCCTGTAGATCACTGAGCGAAGCATGGTACTATCACTGTCAGGATTAGGGGTTAATTCCCACTGGAGCCTCCCATGCTAAAAATATATGCACTCATGTTATCCATCAACCAAATATCATATGTCAATGTTCGCCTACAGAACCAATAGCCACTATGGCTAACTGTTAAGCTAGCCTTTTGATGGAAGATGCAAATATACTCTTTAATGAGGTGGGAACTGCATTCGTTATTTGGTGTTGCTTAAGTATCCACTGTTTTGGGAGTAGGGATAGTGCTACTAATTGCAACCAGGGACAACACCATACCTCAACACCATACCTCAACACCATACCTCAACACCATAACTCAACCTCAACACCATACCTCAACACCATACCTCAACCTCAACACCATACCTCAACCTCAACACCACACCTCAACACCATACCTCAACACCATACCTCAACACCATACCTCAACCTCAACACCATACCTCAACCTCAACACCATACCTCAACCTCAACACCATACTTGGTGCGGTTGGAGCATGAGAATTTCATTTCTGTACTCATCATTTTGTAATATGATAAAACAAGTTTGTAAGGGAAACTGTTGGTAAGGGAAACGATTGATTATGTTTCGCAATTTAGGCAAATGTATTATGCCTCAAAGGTAACAACAGAAAATAAAAGTAAAATAAATCACAGATCTAAGTTTCCTAGGCCTTTAGGGGGAAATTAAGTTCAGTTGGACTTCAAACATCAATATCAATTATTCGTGATATCTTGGTATAATTTCGGTAAACAAATGAGACCATGGTCGAGACGATTGGTGGACTCTATCTCACACCATCGGTATTGTTAGTGGAAATGGTTCTTAAAATTAAGACCACATTTCCCATAAACCCAGTTGCTTCCAGACACAAAAGGAATGGTGCTATTTGTCCCAAGTCCCCTTCACTGGTGTTGCTCCATGTGTTTGTTTTCTCTTTTGCTATACTGAAGAGGATAAACATGTTGGAAGTGATTTTTCCATCGGCCTTTCACTCAATCCACTATCTGACATTGCAAGAAATTCTCAAAGCTTTAGCACCATTTGCGCTGAAAGAGCAGTCCGCTTCCTGTTCTGTGCTGTAAAGCAATCTCATTTGTGCCGTAAACCAGTACAGCAGACTTCCTTAAAATGCTATACATAGCACCTTCAAACAGTTAAATAATAGTGTAATGACATTGACACTTTATTTTACAGGGTAAGGGGAAAGAACAGATAGAGACAGAGACAGGATGCCATACTAGTTGTGAGCCAGACTCAGTCCCATGCCTCACTTATCATAGTGGTATCATGTATTGGTTTTCTGTGGCCTATCTTTGTGTTCACGTTTGCTTTAAGGATTGGGTCTTTAAGCTGTTGTGTTGAAAATCTGTTCCTCTTTCAAATTTCACCAGATTGTTTTTTTTTAGATTAGATTAGATTTGTTTTTCATTTTTCTGGATAGTATTCCATCAGACCTCCCAGGCATGTTTGGTTTTCAGGTTTTTTGCCCCTACCCCTGACTCTGTGCAAGCCACTAAGAGCGGATCATCCTCACACATACACACACGGCGAACAGACACTCACACTCACACACACACACACACATTTCCAAACCCTATAATAACGTGCAGATCTGCTGTAGGGATCACTGCCTCACCTCTCAGAGATACTTAATGCCCAAATCTTTTTCTAACTGGCAGGGAATCACATAATTGGCTGTGGTCCATTTGCTCACTCGCCTGTGTGTCCTCTCACTAACAGCAGATTTTAATGAATCGGTTTTACAGTGATTAGAGCTCCTGGCTATAGAGGGGTCAGTGATGGAGCGAGCGACTCCGACCACTGGGCGACAGCTAGGCACGGATGTCTGTAATCTGCATGGTATGAGCACAGTGCGACTGGCTTAATCAAAACACTGAGTTTTCGGTCTCCTCTGATAACTCTGTCTGCTATCTCGGTGCGCCTCACTATTTCTTTTTCAGAAAGTTACTATCTTTCTCCCTGTCTGCATGTGCGCACACACATACATGCGCATACACACACACTCTGTCTCTCTATTCCCTTCTTGCTGTAATGCTATTACTCTCTACACACAGTATCCACGGCAACAAAAATGTGTCTTGAGGGAGTTGAACCACAGGTGACTGAGCAATTTAAAATGAGGCTCACTTATGTCTACCGTCTCCCACTGCTTATCTTGTGCAACAGTTGATGGGAACACCAAAAAGGGAAGAAAAAAAGTGGCCAATATGCTCCATTAAATTTAATCTTCAACAAAACCATCTTACTTGGATCTAAGTATTTGTAATTTTGCAGTTACAAGGTTTTTTGCTAAATCAATAGTTCCAGCAAAATTTGCAGGCAATTTCACTTAATCTTTCATATAAATTCCACCTCATAATGTGCTCTGTATCCGTGATCCCCTTGGGGAAACATCTACAAAAGTGAACCGAACTGGGGCTAATTTCCCCAAAACATTTGTAGTGCAGTTTCTTTACACCCTTGCACAGCCATGACACGGTGATGGTTACAAAAGTCAATGCTTGAAAATGTATCTTAATAATAAAATTCTTAAAATGAGGCATTTGACAGAAATGGGAAAGGCATGATGGCAGGTTACTGAGAGGGGAAACAGACTAAATGTAAGCCTCTGCGTGCTTTTCATCCTTTATACCCCACCTTCACCAGAGTGCACTGCACATATCGCACACTAAAAAATTCCTTCCATCACAACATGAATTTCATATGACTTACTGTACATTATATTACATCAGTATTGGTCTTTGTACTTTATTTTGGTTAATATTTAAAATTTGTTATTTTTTGATTCTGAATCTTTTGTCCAGTACTTTGTTTTGATCTCTAAGAACACTGAGGAACAAATACTTAAAATGCTAAACACACACTGGGACACACACATACATATTCAAATACAAATACCTTCACTGGCATCTCTGCTGGTTGATACGCAAGACACATGACCTGAGAGCAAACCTCTGTGAAGATACAAAGCATGGCTCACAGCGGCCCAATGCAGAGCCAACTCCACTGATTTACCATGTCAACTTCTCTGATTCACCATGTTCCCCATGTTGGCCAGACAATCCATTTTCGACAGCTTCGAACCAACCACAGTGACAGGAACGGTGACGGCTGTTGGGGGTCTGCCCAATGCGTCTCTGGCTATGACACGCCTGTCAATCAAATGGAAATGCCACAATACGCGAGCCAGAGAGCTGTTGTGCTGTTGCTCTTGCCAACACGAGCCATGAATGTAATCTCTTTGTCAGCAAGGCAACCTACATCCCAATCACTGATCTTATAGTTTCTACTGTTGTCTAATATTTTGTAATTATGCAATGCAATGAGAGTTGCAATGACAACCTGATCCTTTCCTACCTTTCTTAAACAGGAGCATCATTTAGGTTTGCAGTTGCCATACAGTAGATGCCCAGTCAATATTGTTACAGATAGAAGATTCTGGATCCTAGTGTTAATCTTTGCTGCAATTTTCATGTTTGGTTTGATTCTTTGTCTTTTCACAAATATGTTTATTAGTTTTAAGCACATCTTAATCATTTAATTATTTCTAATAATTTTTGTGCAACATTTTGGCTGCAATAAATGTGTGCTCGAGGACATGTGACATTCATTACGTGTGTGAGATGTGGAGTGAGGCAAAATAAAGTAAGGGAGAATATGCATTTATACTATATGTCTGAAGCAAATACATGTTAAAATATAATTTAATTTAATGTACATGGTTTACTCCTGTGTCATTTTTGTATAAGAAAATGCAAAACCATTTTAGTCAAGTCATTGTTCAAGTTCAGCAGTTCAACATATATATGGTGGTATATGATATTGTTTATGTTTTTGTGTTCTAAGTGTTTCCTAGGTGGCCATGTGTGTCAGAATTTGTGTGTTTATGTTGCATGTGTACATACATATTCTGTAATTATGTGTAGGGAAGACAACTGCATGCACTTTGTATGCACTTGTATGCATCTGAGTGTATATGTAACGTTTATGTGTTCGCCTGTGTGTGCATATAGTGTGTGTGTGTGTGTGTGTGTGTGTGTGTGTCTGGGAATATTCTGCTCCCATACACACTCACTCATGCACAACATTGTTTCTGCTTGCTTAGCCATCTCATTTATTTTGTTTCTTCTTTATCTGTGTTTTTATTTATTCAGTGAGCCTAGCAAGTCACAGATAACAGGCTTTGTTTAAAGGAATACACAGAGTTTTGGGGAGATTGGCCTGATGGTCAACTTACCCATTATGTGATGAGAACATAGACACCAAAATCATCCATGTGTCCCTGGTAGAGTGTTTGCTCCAGTGCTCCATGATAACACATAAGCATACACTAATGTTGAGTGATTGTAGATGGACTATGACTTCATTTACTCCTGGTATTAAAATGCAATCTGCATCTGGATATCCGGATAATGAACAATCTGGTATTCATATGCATTTTCGTTGTCTGCATCTGTCTGCTTTGTGATTGGATCTGACGCACTTTGCAAAAGCAGGCGAGTAGGTGGCGAGGCGGCAAGTCTGTCTATTATCAACAAAAAGATACAGGTCACCTGTAGGGTCACCAGAGATGTTGTTACTGTACATGCCTGGACAAGGGGTCGTCTTCTACGACTCTGTAGTAGGAAACACGGCGCGGACGTTTCTTTCCTCTGAGTGGACACTTTCTCACTAGTGTGTGAACACACTCTATAGATTGCATTTACACCTAGTTGACACCCCTGGGTGAGATCTGATCATGATGCGAGCCAGACCACCTCCAGAGGTGATATGGGTCATTCTCTCTTTTTCTGTTTGGGAGAGAATGTCACGTCAAATTCCATTCTGAAATGTGCTAGTTTGTTGCCTTGCGCATCATATCTCATAGAACTGGACATAAGACCATTTCCAAATTGTTAGGGTCCACTTGGCATTAGTATTATCCACCAAGCAACACTTATTTCAATAATATTTCAACTTTTAGGACTGGTTTGCCTACTACTACTACTCCTACTACGATTTTAAAGGTTGACATTTTAATGAAGCTTAGCGTAAGTTCAATCAGGAAGACTACTTCATTCACAAATCTATCCTCTCTACTCTTTCAATCAATCAATTAAGGCTACGCCTCTTTTGTTCTACTTCTTTCACAAACTATCCCTCTGCCTTCTATTATCCAATCAGTTTACATTTCAAGAAGTCAGCACACCTTTGGTTCGCATCATCCAATCGACTAAGCTTAAACATTTCTCTCTCACCCACGCGGGGACCAATCACTTTATTTGACCTTTATTTAACCAGGTAAAATGCTTGAGATCAAGGATCTCTTTTACGAGCAAGACCTGACCAAAATGGCAGCAATACAAATAATAAACCAATCACCAATCAATGCACTCTTTATTGCCTCAATCAGCTGTTCCCGTATCTTTCTGTCATTCCAGTTGCCGATGCTGATGCTGATCTGCACCCCACCACCTCTCCCACCACCAGCATCAAGGCTCCATCTGGATACTCATTGCGGAGATGTATCCTGCCTGGGAGGTTTTATTGTTTCTGGCCCATTATCGGGTTCTTCTCCCCATAATCGGGCATTAGCTTCAAATGGAGTCTGATTGATTGATTGAATTGATTCAATAATCTTAAAAACAAGTACATGAGTAGGATTCAGCCAAACAAATATCAACGCCAAAGTTTAATCAATGTTTGATTGCATAAAGCTTTGAATTCGTAAACCTCGTCTCTCATATATATATATCATATATATCCAGTGTGCCACAGACATACCATGAAAATAACTTATTTTAGAATAAACAAAAAAATTTAAACTAATTTGATATTTCTGGTATTACACAAAACATACTTATATGTTTGTGTTAATGTAAGCTCATAAGCAAGTTTATCAAAAAGCTCATCAACTATAAAAAGTTCATTAGAAAATCATTTAAAGAAGGAGTAATCAATGAATCACACGGTCAGATGTTATAAATCCTGTCCTGACGTCAGCATGCCCAAATATGGACTTACCGTTCCAACGTGATTTCTCTATGGGAAAATGAATGGGGTTTTCACACAATCGTCCCTGTCAGTCTGCGCTTAATGCAGCCTTTTCAAACTTGGACGTTTTTACCTACATATATCTAATGGTACTGGGTCCATTGATGTCTGTAACCGTTTTCAAGTCGAAGCATTAATTTTGCTAACAACAAGCTAAACAATTAAATATAATTTGCATCACCTGCTGGTGGCGGGTCTCTCTCTCTCTCTCTCTCTCTCTTTCTCAACATCTAAGCAGCAGACGGAGTAGGTTCCCAGAGTTATACCTCTACTTTTGCTAAATCGATTGCATATCTTTGATTTCCACGTTTTACACTGTAAAATAAATTATAGTTATATCTTTCTCATTGTCGTCCTTTTGCTCATAGCTTGCTCTGATCATCCATGTTATTTGCCCTGACTCTATGCTGCACTGCTCGACACAGAGCCTTCCCGGCCTTTTTTGGGGCCCTAAGTGGTGTTGCACATAGTTTTGTACATACATTGTATTCCTCCTTAACACAATAACACACCTTTCATTTGTGCTTGCACATCCTCTTTTTTCTTTTATCTCTCTCATATTGGCACCTGACCTGTAGTGTTGTTTGGATATCTTGCCGTTTGATTGCCGTGAATTGCTTCATGATGATTGACAGTTTAACGGGCCCTGCGATTGGCAGACTGGTCTGCTCCATCAGATCTAGTGAAGAGGCGCCACTCTGCTCACTATATAAATGTATTTAGCCTACGCCGTAGGTCTTTCCGGTGCTGGCGTAGCCCGCAGAGGCTGCCGCCGTAGCTTATGTGCACCTCTCCAAAAATGTAACTGCGCGTAGGGCGACGCAAGACCGTAAGCACTGTGATTGGCCCGCTTCGTATTTCTTCCTATCTGTATCCGGTTGATGTCCGCTGATTTCGCCGTTGTGGCAGAATCACCGACGCAGAACTATAAATGCTTGCACCGCTGTAGACGCCTACACCGTAGGTACGGCGTAGCTTCGACGCAGAAGTATAATTTACCCTTAAGCCATTATATTCTTTACAATTTGATGAAGGCCTTTGCGGGCCGAAACATCAATGGAATGATTTTAATCGTGGAAAACAAGTAAATAGGCCTACATTTATATTGTGAGCAAAAGTGGCACCTCTTCACTAGATCTATGCAACGTTGTTTTTGGCTGCACTTTGACTCACACCATTGTGAGCGCTGTCTCCTACTGTCTGCTCCATCACCAATTAAATCAAGCCCTGTCAAGTCTAGTTCTTATGGGCGCACTTTTTTCATACGGAGATACTCTCTTCATTCCACAATTTTTAAGCTGTTTCTTCTGATCTGCCTATAGGACGGGTCGGCTATGGCTCCACATGACCAGAATTGTAGTGGTTTCCCCCTCTTAATATTGATCATCCTTTAAGGTTGATATATCAGCCAACGAAACTGACATTCTGACACACTAGAGGAGTTGTAGATTGCAAGGAAATGCTCAAACAGAGTTTGGAAAAGAGTACAACTTCGGGTTGAGGGTTGCTAAGCAACGCACAGACTCATAGTACAGTGTTTAGCTTGTTGTTAGCTAAATTACTGCTTTGACTTGAAAACGGTTACAGAAATCAATGGACCCAGCCATTAGAGAGATAAATAAGTCCAAGTTTGAAAAGCCTGCATTAAACGCACTGTGACAGGGACAATTGTGTGAAAACCCCATTCATTGTCCCCATAGAGAAATCACTTTGGAACATATCAATATTTGGGCAAGGCTGACGTCATATATGATGACTCGACTTACGAGGTCTATTGTCCAAGTCCTTTTCATTGCAGCGAGTTGCCAAATCTGACAGTATCTGGATAAGGGTTTGACATTAAATCCAATGACATTAAAGACAATGCAGGGACTTTGTGCTGGCATTCTGAAAGAAAATACCCACCATGACAGCTCAGCAGGAAAAGGTCAGAATGGAAGTGATTGGTCACTGATCACAGAGGTCCTCAGGCAACGTTTAACTGTCACTAGTTAATAAGTGTATTGTATGGGTGCCACTTGGCATTTCAAGTCAAGGCAGTTACTGCCAATTACTTGATGGCCGTTACTTTTTGGGGTGGCATTTTTGCCTTTATTCGATAATAGTGAAATGAGACAGGGAAGATTGGGGAGAGATGATACTTTGATATTCGTTATGGGGTATACATTTTGTAGGCTGTCCATAAGCATCGCACCAGAAACTGGCCAATTTACGAGTGATGAGTGAAGAAAATCAAGGTAAGGGAAAGTCAAACACACTGATTGAGTAGGTTTCTGAATAAAAGAGGGATGGTCTGTAAAGAAACCTGCACAGCATGACATGTTGATTCATGCTTCACTTTGTGTAAAGCAACAAGTACTTTCTATTTTTACTTTTTTAGTACAACAACCTAGTTCTTTGTCCTCTTGTCCTTTTTGCACTGCATTGGAGAAATCATGTGTAATAACTTTCTGTTTTTTAAGTAACTCAGCAACTTTACTCTGGGTCAATGTTCTCTCTAAGCCAGCTGTGTCCAGTCCTGTGCCATGGAAGAGTCTGCAGGTTTTCATTCCAACCAAACCAGCTGATTTCAATGATCAGTTCCTCGCTCTCTGGTTGGTGGTGTGCTAATCAGTGAAATCAGCTAGTGTCATTTGTAGTTGGAATGAAAACCTGCAGACTCTTCCATGGCACAGGACTGGACACCGCTGGCTTAGAGGGAACATTGCAGTGATTTCATTATAAATTAGCGACTTTTTTACTTTTTTGTAACTAGATGTTCTACTCAAGGTAAATGTCAGCAAGGTAACAGCACTTCTACACGAGTAAGATATGATGATATGATTATAAACAAACAAACAAACAAATAAATAAATAAAGTTGTGATTTTCCGCTGTTAAATGTAAAATCAAATATAGCCTTATCAGCTGCTATACAAAATATACAGGAAGATCCATAGTCATTTGTACAGAACAATAACTCAAACTAAATAAACAACAATGGTAACTCAACGGTGGGATGAACTTATGCTGGGATCTTCCGTACTTCCTGACAGAAATGTCAACAAGCTGAAACTATTGAACTGAACTTTAACCTTCTGAAATACCAAAGAGAAATCTAGAAGCTCTGCCTGCACATCTGTAGCATCTGCTGTGTCAACAAACCAGATAACTAACTGCCAACTGGATTTCATATTTTGTTGCCCC